>NQII01001160.1:420490-510917 GCA_002778355.1 Clitarchus hookeri
CTATAGTTAAATATAAATAATTAAGTCACTTATTTTAATTAAATATAAATAATTTATAATTAGTATATAAATAATGGGCATTGTTTAATAATTAGAATTTTTTTGTAAATAATTAACTTTATCCAACGTACTGATAACCGTAACTCACGCTTGACCTTGCATTAGACCATATATGACTGTGCGCGGCGCACTCTTTGCGGTCTACCGCAGAAACGGTTGATCGTATGAAAAAAAAGTTCAAACAAATGTTGTAGAGAATTTTATATTATGCAACTTTTATAATAAGTGCACATCTTATTTAAGCAATAAAAAGCGAGATATTCGCGAAAAACCGATTTTTATGACCTTTGACCTTCAATATCTTAAGAAGCGGACACGATAACATTGGTGACATTTGAGACATCATTAAGAACGACAAAACAAAGGCTTATACCAATTTACAGCTTATTATCTTTCATTCCGAGGTTGACCCATTTTTTTACCTAATATGACTGGGCTATACCGAATTTTTATACCAACAGACAGTGCTGACAGTCTCAATACACGTTGCGCAATAACAAATCTCATTGTTAAGCTCTTCGTGAAAATCTTCGCAAAACATCTAGCCTATGGCAATCTCGTAGTGAATCGTGTCACGATTAAGAAAACATTAAGTGAGCATGCCAGGAGACACATAGCAAAACAAGCCTCGAACTACGAAAAATGCCTATAAAATATGTGGTAGGTCATGTCGCAAACCAAGATGTGAGCTGCAAAAAACTCCCCAAAGCATATCGCAATTGAGACGTTTCGCGAACCAATGCCCGAGCCTCGAAAAATGCCTCGAAGCATGTTGGGAAGCACATATGGAACCGCACTATGAGTTCTGCCACGAGTCATCAATTTGAGATTTTTTGTACCCGTATTCCTCTCATGCAATGCGTGACCAATGCTCGTTTGGCAAGCTGTTGCCCAACGAAGTTCCGAAACAGATAACCGGGCGCTATAGAACACACCATCGATACCGCTAACTCACGAGCATGTCCAAGGCTAAAGATGACGTGCCATCTGATAGGGCTCGAACTGAAGGCACACCCACCGATATCTTCGACATCCAGCAGAATGTCTCCCATTTACAAAACACAATGCGAAACCTGTCGCGAAACATCCATTGGTAAGCGAAACATTTCTGGTACTGATTTAGTAAGGAGACCAGCTTATGCTCACAGAATAAGTTTTGCTATTCAATTTATATGTAAAAATATGGGAGCACTCAGAGAAAACCCATATACATGTCGACGATGACAATGAGCGTGGTCCCAGCAATAGTTGGCCTGTCTGACTCATTACAACATCCGGTGTCGGGGCCAGACCATGTTGCAGCATGTATCGCAGTGCAAGGGGGTCGATGGACTATTGAAGATGACCAGACAGGGTACCACAGATTCATATTTAACTATCCCGATTATCTGTTTTAGTGATTATGTGAATCACTCATCTGTTTTACTACTCTATAAAGTTTCAGAACCATCCAATGCAGTCTATTGTGTGCGCTATTTTTAATGTATGGTGGTGTACAAACAGTCGCTGGAATGTAACTTCTCTAAAGCAGAACCGTACCAGGATGAGCATTGTAGAAGGCCATTCAAGACCTCGAATATGCCTGTGTACTTATAATGTGCATCAAATCAAAGATACTGTTGAAGATAATAAAAATAAAATATGGCGAGAAAGAACAATCCGTGATGGAGGGTAGAGTTGGTACACTTGATTCCATTGATCATTTACAGCTGGTCAGATGTATGCAGTCCACTTAATAAATAATAATAATAATAAGTGGGTGAGGGTAGAGATTTGGTCTAGAGAACCGATGAGGTAAGCATGGAGCAGCGCCGGAATGAAAGGGCGGGTGAAAAGGGAGAACCCCGAGAAAGCCCGCTGACAAGCGGCATCCTCCGGCACGATTCCCATATGCGAGAATCCGGGAGTGTTCTGGCTGGGGATTGAACCAGGTTCGCTTTGGTGGGAGGCAAGCAGTCTAACCTCTCAGCCACTATGACCCCAATAATAAGTTACCATCCTCTTCTTACCTGCAAAATTCATTGTAAAGAAATGTTCGTATAAATACTGGCTTTGATAATTAAAAAATATTAAAAATCGTGTTGTTTTAACCACTGTGAAAAATTGTATGTGCTAATACATAAAATGGTTTTTGGAAAAAGACTGTGATGCGAATAAACTTCCAATGAGAAAAAGTCAATTCCTTAAGAAAAAGCCTTAAAATAATATAATGAAAAGGAGAGAATAAATAAAGTGTCCAAGATTGGGATTCAGCAGCATTTAGCACAAGTTGATATCAGTGCACTCTACCTGACGTTTTGGCGATGGACGACATGGGTGTTCACTGGTGGTTTGATACTGGACACACATGATACCAGTGCACTCTATTGGACAAATATTAAAACACAATTGACATAAAAATTGTATAGGGAAGTTTGGGGGTTGGGTGGTAGTTGAATTGGATTGGAAAGGGCTTATTTACGTCCCCCGGTTTTATGCCTGAAGGCTTATCAGGGGACGGCTTACAAGCCAACTTATGACATAACTTAAAGTATTACCCATGCTTAACCTAGGATTCGAACCCAGGACCTCTCGCATCCCAGACCAGCGACGCGCCAACCAATTCCGCCACGGGAGGTCGGTCGGCTTGGGTGGTAGTTGTGTAGGGGGCCGATTAAATAGCCAATGAAATGTAGTGGTGGTTTTTAGTCATTTGCTGGTCTCTGTACTGGAGTTTGTGTGCTCGGTCATCTTCACGAGAATCGAGCCACAAAGCTCCTGCATATAAGTCTTAAAGGGATAATTAAATTTTAATGAAAAGTTTTCTTAATTTTAAAATTTCCATTTTTTTTAGTTTCATATTTTATAACAACTTTTAAAATTGGTAGATTTTTGGAAGTTTTACAATTACATATTAACGTTTTTAAAAATCTTCTTGAATATTTCTTTTTTTATTATTTAATGGCGGTTGTGGTTAATAATGTATAATTTTCCAATTTTTTACTTTTACCCGATTTTTTGCAATTTGTCTTGAAATATTTACTTTAAAATCACCCAAGGTTAAGGTCACCACAGGTCAAAGTCACGGAAATCCAATATGGGATTTGGGACCCATAATTTAAACAAACATAGTGTTTGGGGTCCGTAATGGAAAGGAATATGGTGATCGGGGACCACATTGTAAACAAACATGGCCGCTGTCCCTATTGGTCCACTGGGCTTAGCAGGGATCCTCGAAACCTACTGATTGAGGACTTTTTGCTCACAAACCGAATAGCTTCAAATCCTCTTCGCTGTTTTGCGGTTTTGTATTGAAAATAAAAATTAAAAGTAATTCGATTAGAAAGATTCGCCTTCTTTAAAAAGAAATTGTGGGTGAAAAGGCGATTTTGGAGTCAGAAAACATGGATTTCTGAAGTGAGTTTGGAATTTTAACAGGATATTTTGAGTCAACATGACTGACGTCTAACCGGTCATTGACCCGCTCATAACTCCTCAACCCCAGCACATAGTTTAAGAATAGGCTTTTGTTTTACTAAGAACTGTACGCAAATTAAGCCCTCATACATATTGTATAATTTTTGTGAAGATTGTAAAAAATATTTTCTTCTATATCTTACATCCTATTTCACTTCGAAGTTCGTGTACAATGTAATGGATAGATTCTTGCGTAGTTTTGTTTCATAAACTCTTAAGATCAATTAATATGCTAAAGAGAATATACTTAAAACATAGTATTTAATGCTTATTTGCTTAGAAGAAATACATTAGATAATATTAGTATACCTGTCACCCGGAACAGTAGCTGCATTGACCCATTTGCGACCTTCTTTGTCCCTCATTTGAATAATATACTTCTCAACAGGAGCACCGCCATCTTTCTTTGGTGGTGACCATTCTAAGTCAACAAAATCTTTGTCCCAGTTTCTCAATTCTGGCCTTCCAGGTTTGTCCGGAGTGTCTGAAATAAATAATACACTTTGACTGCGGAAATATTTGCTTTAAATATATATTCTTGCAACAAAAATGCTTGACTTCATATTACAATATTCTTAATAATAACTCTCTAATGTGTAATCTATGAATACTCACTAATTGAAAAAAGGTGTTTACAATGGAATTATTTAAAAAAATTCTAATATGATGACTTTTTTCAAACCAGGATTAAAGATTCTAAAGTTTAAAATGGTAATAATAACAGTAACTATGAAAACAATGGACTAAATTCCAATGAAATAATTAGATATAGAAGCAGTTTGCTTTGGTATAAATTGCGCATCAAAAGTTAAGGAACGTTTTGAGCTTCTATTCGGTTTAAGTACAGATTATTAGGAGAAACCGTTTAGAAAAATAGGCTTTTGTTACATGGTTCCCTTGTTATGAAGGTTGCTGACGTCCTGCATTAGGTATTACATTTAATCTTGAGTACAACCTTGTGCAATATATTTATAAAACACAAAATAAATGTTTTAATTAATGAAGTATAATTTATTTGAAAGAAATCATTGTACATTACAATTAATGCACTTTTTGGATTTATAAATCATAACACTTTTTAATCAATATAAACAAATCTATGAGTATAATAATATTAAATATGTTATCCTATATAAATATTTTAGCCGATCTTTAAATTTTTGAACAATAAAAAAAAAATTACATTTCACAATACATACCTATCAATGTCCATTTATTTACTTAATTTCATAAAATTTTGTATATCATGTTTAATATAGAGATTATATAAAGCATATTCTAAATAGCTTTACGTATAATCTGTGCTCGAAGTGACCACCATGTGTGGTAATGCAAGAATTAATCTATCAAAATATGGACTGACGACCTGTCTCAAAGATCCCAAGCTGATTTCCAACTGCCTAACATTTATCATGTAGAGGTTGTTTAAATACCTGCATGCCCGAAAATGTCTCAGCATGCATTACACTCTTCACACTCCTCGCAAAGGTAGAATTCCAGAGGATTCAAATGTGGTGACAGTGCTGGCCATGCTACAGGTCGAAACATTTGCCATTTAACGGTCAAAACAGCAGTGTAAAGGGACACTTAAAATGGAATGGTGCATCGTCGCATTGTCCTACTTCATTTGGACTTCCTCAAACAATGTGCTGGTTGTGACAAGAAACTGAAGATATTGTGCCCCATGAAGTGCTTATAACTTGAAGCATGTAGGGTTCAAGAAAAAGAAACGTTTCCCGAAAATTCCAGCCCAAGCGCTGATACCAAATCGCTATTTATGCATAGATTCAATCATGCCATAATCATTCCCCATTCACCTACACATGATTGTTGTGAATGTTGACAATTCCGGTCTTCCCCGTAAGGTGACTTCATCTGAGAGCAGAAGAGAGATAAATATTTCGCAATTGCAGTGACTTGTACGATGAACCGGCGGCAAAACTCGTCCCTTGGAAGATAATGATCTCCTGATAGTCCTTGTACACATTATCAGATGCATGGTGCAAATCATTCCCTTGAGAATAGTCCAAGCTGTAACATTGTTTACACCCATCTGACGTTACACCTTACTTGTACTACAAAGCGGGAATATTCGTTTGGTTTAGTAACAAATGTTTCTCCACAGTTGGTGTTCGTGCAACTTGCTGACGACCACCACCGGCATGAGCAGTGTCCCTTTCTCACGGAGGGGACGATAAACTGTCACAAACTCCTTGTGGCCCGGTCGCTGTCATTTTGGAATTTGCGGATGTTACGTAACCTGCGGCCTCCTTTATATTACCATTAGGGTGACGGACGTTCCTGCTCCTGTACACAGTCAACATCCTTGTTGACTGTCGACTCGTCCAGAGCATAATCGACTCGCTATCGGACACCTTTGCTGTGAATGCGCACAGTGTTTCCATTTGTCACAACAAAAGCAGCTTTTTCATACATTTAATAAAAAGGCCTCTTTCTTTCCATGTTTTGCCAGCATTCAACTCCGAAGTTTTTCCCAAATAGTCTTAACGAACTTAACATAATGAATACTTGAAGTAATTATTTATTTAAATTAATGTTTAAATTGAATACTGCGATCATATAAAACTCTAAAATGAAATTTCCGGAAAATTTTTTTTTCGAAAATAAGCAAAATTTTGAGTTAATATTCCCTAATTTAGTAATACTGCACAAAGGCCTAGACAAACAAATAAATATTACTGCAAATTTATCACGTTTTTTAAAGATTAGGAATAATTTTAAAAATAATTATGTTATGTAGAAAAGGCACATAAATATGATTACCAGTTGAATAAACATATTTTTGAAAATATTTTGTAAATCCTAAAAAAAAAAAAAATATTTTAGGTGTAATATTTTGGCAGGTTTTTACTTTAAGTGGATTTTATTAAACTAATAATCTTAATTTAGCGTACTGCTTCTGTGAAATGTATTCAGTAATAAAATTTTAAAAGTAATTTTTCTATTCACGAATAAAAAAATTATAAGCTATTTCCAAAATTTAAAAATGTCTTACCATACATTACTTTGAATAATATTAACTTATTTAATTCAATACTTTATCTTCAGTTATGGCGCTGTGTAATAAAGCTATCGGGGAAAATAAGAGTCATGCCTTAATTTCTCGTCCACAGCGTGAAACATAGAGAAGGAGCAAGTGGCTCAGGCAAGCAGAAACGGGCAAGGAATAGACCATAACGTGTTCTTAACAGTCTCCCAGCATTTACTTTAAATTATTTCTAAAACCTGTAGGAAAACAAAATTAAGATTGCCAGGCCGGAAATCGAACCCGGAGCCTACTGAAAACGATTCCAGCGAGTTACCACTTTGCCTTCTGGTTATATATCACAAAATATATGTCCGTATATATATATATATATGTATAAAATATATATTCATAATTGTGTGATTAAGAAAGTTGCTTTCCATCTTTTTACAATATTCTGTTTCATACCTTAACCGCCATAACTCTTGCCACTGGATCAGTTTTTTCTGTCAGGCCTTTGCCATTATTAATTTTTTTTTAACTACTCGACGTCGTACAATTTAAAACTTCGAACTTTTTCATGTAATTGCCTGAAACCATAACTAGTACATATAATACTGTAAGAATTTTCCTGTGCAGATATGACTTGTATACGTAGAGTACACGTAACACATTACGGATTACTTCACTGCTTCATCGCATATAAATGTACACATAATATTATAAAAACAAACAGAATTGATTAATGACTAATTTAAACAAATATATTAAAAAGCCTATAACTTAACGTGAAATGCACTATCGTTTAATTGTGCTCAATATATCACAGATTTGGAATTGATGGTTTTAAAAACTAAAACTTATTATTTCTAATGCCTAATTACCACATTGAGCGTTAAATATATTTTGATTTTACTTACCAAAAGGATTCTTTGCTATAATTGGTTTCTCTGTTTCAAGATCCTCTGATTCACCTTCCTTATTGACAGCTTTAACCCTGAATTTGTATGGTTTTCCTTCCTGAAGACCTGTTATGTTTGCTTCAGGCTCAGTTGATTTTCCGCATGGTATCCACTGTCCAGTCAGAGGATCCAGCTTTTCAATTTCGTAATATTCAACAGGAGTACCGCCGTCATCTTCTGGTTTCTTCCATTTAAGTTTACAGCCACTTTTAGTAACATCACTTACTTCCAGAGGACCTTTTGGTTTGCTTGGTTTGCCTGAAAAGGAAATATAATTGCAGTTTTAAGTTTTATATAAATTTGTAAATTATTTTAATAATGACAATTATGCTTTTACTAAAAGCACAAATAAATAAAAACATATTTCAGCATGGTTAAGCAAAGGTTATCACATTTCCATAAAAACGAGTACATGTGCAGATATACGAGAGTTATTCGCAAAGTAAGGTCCGAATCGCCGTAGCTTATCGAACGTCGCCTGAACATTGTAATGCGCATCCGCGCCGTTACCCGGCATGCCTTGCTCGTCAAACGACGCCATTTGCATTGGTGTTGTTGCAGTGTGCTGTTTACAGTGTTAGTTCAAAATATTTAAAACAATTGATCAGCCTGCCGATTGTGAAATACGGTCAGTGATTCGGTTTTTGACAGCAAGGAACGTTTCAGCAGCGGAAGTTCATCGACAGATATGTCAAGTTTATGGCCCCAATGCGATGAGTGACAGCAAAGTGCTTAAGTGGATGAGATCTTTCAAGAACGGACGGGAAAATGTCCATGATGAACAGCGATCAGGCCGACCATCAGTGATCACAGAAGATTTGGTCAATGCCGTGGACGAAAAGATTCGTGAAGACCGGCGATTCACAATTTTAACTTTAGCATTGGAATTTCTGAATGTGGGTAGAACAACTTTGCACAAAAATGTCTCTGAAAATTTTCAATTTCACAAATTGTGCGCACGTTGAGTTCCCAGGCTGCTCACTGAGGAACAACAAATTAAAATAATGGCTTGTGCTCTTGATTTTTTGGACCGATATCATAAAGAAGTTTATCACTTTTTAGACAATATTGTCACAGGGGACGAGACGTGGGTATCTCACATGACCCCAGAGTCTAAACGTCAGTCAATGGAATGGCGTCACCCGACATCACCAGTCAAAGTCAAGGCCATGCGGACAATCTCAACACACAAGGTTATGGCAACCGTGTTTTGGGATAAACATGGAGTCGTGTTAGTTGAGTTTATGCAGCAAGGGACAACAATGAATGCAGCCGCTTACTGCGCTAACCTGACTAAACTTCTACGTGCGAGACGAAATAAGTGACGTGGTCTTCTGACGTCTGGAGTTTTGTCGTTGCATGACAATGCCAGACCCCATTCTGCCATTCCCACCCAAAATCTGATCAGATCTTTTGGATGGGAACGGATTGACCACCCACCGTACAGTCCAGACTTGGTGCCGAGCGATTTTCACTTGTTCCGCTACCTAAAAGCAAACACCTTTAGGCAAGTGCTTCGCCACAGATTACTAGGTGAAAGAAGCAGTTACAGACTGGTTATCGTCACAGGCGGCAGACGTATATGACTTAAGCATACAAAAGCTTGTAGNGATCTTTTGGATGGGAACGGATTGACCACCCACCGTACAGTCCAGACTTGGTGCCGAGCGATTTTCACTTGTTCCGCTACCTAAAAGCAAACACCTTTAGGCAAGTGCTTCGCCANGTCCAGACTTGGTGCCGAGCGATTTTCACTTGTTCCGCTACCTAAAAGCAAACACCTTTAGGCAAGTGCTTCGCCACAGATTACTAGGTGAAAGAAGCAGTTACAGACTGGTTATCGTCACAGGCGGCAGACGTATATGACTTAAGCATACAAAAGCTTGTAGAACGTTATGACAAATGTTTAAACAAATATGGAACCTATGTAGAAAAATAGAGAAACAGGCAAGGAATTAAATAAAAAACGTTTTTTGAAAAAACCTGTGATGGTTTATGTTTTATAAGGAATCAGACCTTACTTTCCGAATAACCCTCGTACAATATGGTGTTAACAGTTAACACCAACAAACTCTGGCAAGTGAATCCTCATAAAAAATATAGGCTATATGTATATGCATGATATACAGCCTACAGATGATACAAGCCCTTAAAAGTGGACATAATGGGATTCTTAATTAATAGTAACCTGGATAATAACTTATTTGGAAATCTTGAGTGTATACAGGCTGTTTGGATAAAAGTGTGCCATATTGTGAGAAACGGTAGTGCACGTCAAAAAAAGTAACAAATGCATATTAAACTTGGGTCCTAAAATGCACCCCGTAGGAAATAGGTAGGTTTTTTCAATATTAGTACAGGAGGGCGCAATGGAGTTTCCACGTAGTTAATATCATAATGTCGTACATTTAATTGGCATGTATTATCTTATCATCCTTTCCATACTAACATACGCTCTGCAATGCGAGTAAACATATATACCAGCACGTAAGTCTGGAACATGTAATGTATTGTTACAGTGGTGAAGTGTGTAACATTTAAAAAACAGTTTTGGTGTAATGTGACAAAAGGATTTCATGTGAATCTCAAAAGTAACTGTACATTTGCCAGTATCTTCTACGTACGATTCCTTAATCAGGTCATACTGAGCGCGGCTGTCTTCCTTGCAGTAACAGTGTGCCAACAGGCGTGGCGTCAGCTGCGTTTGTAGTTGAATGCGGTATGCGTCTTGCGTATGTTCTTTGCCAGTAACAAGAGTATTGTTTAGCAGGCAGCAACGTCTGTGTGTTAGCGTGTGTACTGCATTTACAACATTGCAGTAATCGCGGGTCTGGTTAGGTTCTATGATGGTGGTTTAATTGTGTGTTTACTCAATCTCGTAATTAATACTGTGTTGAGTTACATTGAGAGTTTCAACGTTTCTTAACAACGAGGTCTTGAGAGCCTATGAGGGTGAAATGAGGTTAGAAAAGAGCAGCGCCGGAATGCAAGGCCAGAGGAAACGGGAGATCACCGAGAAAACTCGCCGACCAGCTGTATCGTCCAGCACGATTCCCACTGGCGAAAATTCTGGGTGGCATAGCCGGGGATTGAACCAGGTTTGCCTTGGTGGGAGGCGAGTAGTATAACTGCTCCGCCACCGCAGCCTCATGAATGCTGTGAATTGGTTTTGTGTCCTCCCTTCGTCCACAGAATGCTGTGCGTAATGATGGAAGCATATTATTCAAAGCGGGAAACGGCGGCCACGATCTTCTGCTACGGTGAAGCTCATGGCAGTAACCGTCGAGTACGTGTATTTATGCTGAACGAAATTCAGCCCGCAGTATACCATCAAAAAACCTATTGAGCATACTGTTCTAGCATCTTGCGGAAACCGGACATCTAGCACCACGGGCATCTGATCGTAGCAAGCCACGCACGATTCGCTCGCCTGAACTGGAGGAGCGGGTATTGCTACGGGTGTCCGAGAATCCTGGAACGAGTGTGCAACGAATAGCAGCGGAAATGGACACGCCATTCTTTCGTCTGGTCGGTCCTACATGAACAGTTGCTTTACGCTTATCATGAACAACGTGTCCAAGGCCTTCCGCCAATGGATCATCCTGCTAGATGGTGTACAGCCAATGGCTGTTAGAAAATTGTGGAGAAGACCCACTCTGCATCTCATATATATTGTTTATCGATGAGGCCGGCTTTTAGAAAGATGGGGTTGTGAACTTCCGCAACACACATGATTGGGCCGATGACAATACTCACGGAACTGTCGAAGCAAGGTATCAGCACAGTTTTGCAGTCAACGTATGGGTTGGTATGTTTGGCGAGAGATTAATAGCGCCATACTTTCTACCAAACCGATTGGCTGGGACCAGTTACCAGAAATCTTGTGGCCAACATACTTTATTGCCTTTTTGCTGGAAAACCTATCATTGCAGGTGAGAATACGGACGTGTTTCGTGCATCATGAAACACTTTCTGCGCAGAGTCCGGCAACACGTAACAGAGATGTTTTCTAGGAAATTGTTTGAACGAGGCGATCCAGTACCGGGGATTTCTCATTTCCCTCACCTCAAACCCTTAGATTTTTGGGTATGGGAGACCTTTGAAGTCCTTGGTGTATGCTATACCACTTCCTTCAATGATATCGCGACACTTAGAGCGCATCATCATTGCTTGTGAGTACATTCACACCATACGACATGNCCACTTCCTTCAATGATATCGCGACACTTAGAGCGCATCATCATTGCTTGTGAGTACATTCACACCATACGACATGTGTTTCAAAGAGTGCAAAATTCATCATACACAGAGCAGAGGGATGCATTACAGCGAAATGATATCACATTGAGCACCTGCTGTAGTAGTTTTGAAGCAGTGTACCTATCTCCTACGGAGTTCATTTTAGGGCACATGTTTAAAAGACATTTCTTTCTTGTTTTGATGTGTATCAATGACCTTAAAGGATGTCTCTTTTTGTTATTACGGNCCACTTCCTTCAATGATATCGCGACACTTAGAGCGCATCATCATTGCTTGTGAGTACATTCACACCATACGACATTTGTTTCAAAGAGTGCAAAATTCATCATACACAGAGCAGAGGGATGCATTACAGCGAAATGATATCACATTGAGCACCTGCTGTAGTAGTTTTGAAGCAGTGTACCTATCTCCTACGGAGTTCATTTTAGGGCCCATGTTTAAAAGACATTTCTTTCTTGTTTTGATGTGTATCAATGACCTTAAAGGATGTCTCTTTTTGTTATTACGGTTGACTGCACAATTTTGGAGATGGGGGTAAATATTATGCATTACTTTCTCTAAAACGCTGCAGTCTGAAATAATAACAACAGAGTAAATTTCCTGCTAAAATTTGAAAGGTAGTACAGAAAACTGTGGTCTTGGAAGTCGTGCGGCTAGCGTGATGAGCTCACCACTGCAATTCGGGTTCGGTTCTAGGCGAAAAGAAGCCCAATTTTTTAAACATGGGATCTTATTGGACGTTCAGTTGCTAAAGCTGTTGATCCTCTTCATAAATCATGGACTTATTCAGCCAATAAGTGTAGTTTAGCCCATAGAACCTAAATTTAAAAAAGGGGGGGGGCTGTTATCGACAGCAAATCGTTTAGGCTGGACGCGCACTGAAGTGGTGCAGTAGGGTCATGGTTTCGAAACAGTGTGTGGCACAGGAAAAAGGTATAAGTTTGATATTGTAGTGGTGTGGCTGTGTTAAGGTGTCAAAAGTATTGCTGCGTGCACCGGAATGGTAGGCAGCGCCACTGGTTTTCCAACTTCACATTGTGCCAGTTTTCGTTAGTTATAATGTCGTCGTAAAAAAATAAAAATTATCTTGCTCTTCTTAACCCTTTTTACGATTTCTGCCTAGACTCACTCCTGACGTGGAACTTTCCTCGTGTAGTCAAATAAGTAAAAATGAGAGTTTACAAGACCCACGAAAAGTATATTAAATTCTTAATAAACGTGCATAGCTCCAAACGTTCAGAAATAATCAGAAAACTAACGCTTTCCTCTTTCAACTCAACACACAATGCTAACGCACATAGCAACAGAGTATAGCTGGCGTGACGTGGTGTGAATTTATTATTCATGTTGGACCTTATTGGACAGCGTCAAGCACCAACCACGGCATTTACTATATGAACTGGCAGTACAGCGGTAAATAAATGGTGCTTGTTTAAGTGTAACTTTTGGGCGTGAGTTCGAAACTCTGTCGGACAATGTTTTTTTCAGTAAAATATTACATGTGGATACTAAGTTGATACGTAAATAAATAACTACATTTTGCAAACGGTTAATACTTTTCGTCATAATTAAAAACAACGATCCCATACTTTCATGACTTCTCATCACTTTCAAGAAAATGAATTAAACTACACCAGTAGTGTACATAAGTTCCTTTCGACACAGGTGTTAAGGCGAAGGATTCAGGATTCGTCCACCATATTGGATGATGTCACCTACTATTTCATTCTGGTTAATCGGCGGCCATATTTTCCGCCATTTTATCACCAGAATTACTTGTTTTACCCAAAAATCACTTCCGAAATGAATCATTTTACCAAAAAATCACTTTCCTCCCCAATCATTTCTAAAAGAAAATGGAAAAATGAGGAAAGCGGATCCGAAGCTCCTCGAAGCGAGAGCCAAAAAATCCTCAGTTGAGCAAGATGATTCATGACTCTTGGCAGAATAAGCCACTTAATCCTCACATCACTAACAGAGGATTCATAGCAACACATAATATGTCCCCTACAAATTTTATATCACATGACTGACAAATAGTTGCATCAGGTCGATTGTTTTGTTTATTTCTTTGCATTCTTCCCATTCCAATGTTTTTAAAGCAAGTGTTCCTTATCTTTGTCAAACATGGTTAGAGGTACAAATAAACAATAACTTATATTATGAATAAAATGTTAAATAAATTTTGAGTGAATTCGTACTCTTTTTAACACTGTTTTGGTATTCCGACGTCGTTTCTGGTATTTGGATGGCTAATATTCGACAAAAATATACCAACCTGATAAGTGTACCAACATGCTGTTGAAATATCTATTAAAAAGATTTTTGTTATGTAAAATTAATGCCAGATAATTTTTGCACCAAAAATGTGTAGCTGCACAAAATAAATCTTTTGAAAAAATAAGGGTATATAGTTACTAAGTTACAAAGTTATAATTTATTGAAACTTATTGCATCATATCGACTATGTCGCGATCCCGGTTCTTTGTGACTTTCCCTTCCTCGTATACCTTTACAGATTTGAAATTCATGTATTGACAACTGAACTCACAAACTTGAACATACACTAAGAATTAAAAAAAAAAAACTGGCATAGGCGTGCGTATGAAAATAACAGAGGTATGGAACCAATCAGAGTAACGCAATGCAGTCGGCAGCTACAATGGCAGGTTATGAAGGTTGAAGTGAGTTTGAACGTCGTGTTATAGTCGGCGCACGAGAGATGGGACATTGCATCTCCGAGGAAGCGATAACATTTGGATGTTCGTGTGCGACCATTTCACGAATGTACCGTGAATATCGGGAATTCGGTAAAACATCACATCTTTGACACCGCTGCGGCCGGAAAAAGATCGTAAAAGAACGGGACAAACGACGACTGACGAGAATCATCAAACGTGACAGATGTGCAACCCTTTCTCAAATAAGCGCAGATTGGATTTGTGGACTGCCCTGCAGGATTCATGGTGTGAATTGCCTCGTGCATACCTTCAGACATTAGTCGAGACCATGCCACGTCGTCTTTCCTGCACTTCTGCCCGCTGGGTTTTACAGTTGATGGGGAGGGGGGGGGGACTACATGATATTAGGCAGGTGTGCCAGTTTTTTTGGCTGTTCATTGTATATATCAAGCACATAATTCGCGGTATCAATAACATTATAAAGGTAGAAAAATTGTCCAGAATTGATAAATGTACACAGTAATTTATTTGAACGGCCTGACGAGAAAACAGATTTATTTTTGTATACCACTCAAGAAAAAAATGTCAACACTGGCATCCTTTGTGTAATGATAAACTTGCACTTTTTACTGATGTTAAATCATCTGTAGGTTTATTCGGAAACTGCAGGGTGCCATAACACGACAATTTTATTTCTAAGTGATCTTATGCACAGAAGCAAATCGTTGCACTCTTGAAAAGAGTACAATTTTAATGTGGTCTTGAAATGAGAGAACTAAAATATTTAGATCAGTGTGTGATATAAAATATAACATGCGAATAAAATTTAATTTTTGGAGGCGATAATTATTGGCAAAGCCATAGATCTGAATAACGACAGAGTACCACTGTCCTTTGAAATTATTTTCGTGTCAGTTTCTCTTGTTTCATTATCTCCATAAGTTTGATTTCTTCCAGTATGGTACAAATACATATCCTAGATTTATTACATTTCAAGAAGCGGCATTTAGCGAAACATGGATGACAATATAACACAATATATACAGAGTAATATAATGGTGATTACATCCATTGTAAATAACTCGATATTTGTTATAACCGTTGTTATATTTACTACAATAATACTACTTCGAATTTTCATTTAAATGATATTTCTATTTGAGAACCGTTTGAGTGTGGGATGCATCAATCCTACTTTAGATGTTTTATGAAAACATTTGCCCTCCTAAATTATTTCATAATTTTGAGCACATATAACATTTAGGATTATCATTGTAAATGAAAAAAAAACAGCTAGATTGACATCAGAATACTTTTCATAAATCACTTTTATGTAATACACTAGACAATATTTTATATATAATTTTAGGTACTTACCAAGTACTGAAATCTCTACTTCAGCTTTATCTTCTCCGACGGAATTCTTCGCAGTAATTAAATATTTTCCACTGTGACTTCTTTTTGCTCTCATTATAAAAAATTTTGTGTTATAATCAACGTTATCTATGCGAATAAGGTCATCAGTTTTTAGCTCCTAAAAAAGAAATAATTTTCACATCAATGGAATTCACATAATGTTATATATGTGTTTAATTAGCTTTCTATACTACCCGCTTATATGGTTGTATTTTTTATATGAGGCTCGCGGAGGCTTACATTATACAATATTGCATTTTAAAATTTCCTCTTAGAATAAATAAATTATCATCAGATTTGGTGGATTTTCGTACAATAATTCCTGAGCTGTGTCACCTGACCTAATTTATAAGAGGTGCACACTTTCAGAACTTTGAATAAATAAAATTATCATTTAGTTAATGAAATGCTTACAGTATGTTTAACAACACTCCAATTTGTAATATGTTAATTGGTTCCATAGATAGTGTATATAACAATAAAATAATAAGAACTAAGATGAGTTGAGTTTAGAGATTTGGGTGGCTCTTAACAAAGAGGTCTTGAGAGCCGATGAGGGTGAAATATGGTCATAATGGAGCAGCACCGGAATGCAGATGCGGAGCAGCACAGGAGATGCCCGAGAAAACCCGCTGACCAGCGTTATCGTCTGAAACGATTCCCAATTGCGAGAATCCAGGAGTGGCCCGGCCGGGATTGAACCCGTTTGGCCATGGTGGGAAGCGAGCAGTCTAACCGCTCAGCCACCGCGGTCCCTTTAAAATAAGTATTTTTCCTAAAATATTTATTTTTGTCATTCGGAGTACAGTTATATGAAAAGTATGGAGAGACTCGGTTAATAAAAAGTGATATATGTTATTATATCTTAGTTATTTANTAAAGTATGGAGAGACTCGGTTAATAAAAAGTGATATATGTTATTATATCTTAGTTATTTAGTTACGGAAGTCTAACAAAAATTACTTGGAAGGTTATTAATTAAGGATTTAGGTGCACACTGTAAGTACTATTAACAAAATAATTTGAGTTCACATCGATAAAAAATTACAGATTTATAAATATTAGTTAACACAAAACTCATAAGACAGANCAAAATAATTTGAGTTCACATCGATAAAAAATTACAGATTTATAAATATTAGTTAACACAAAACTCATAAGACAGATATTCAGATAATATTGGGTTTATCGATTTGAATTTATTTAGAGCTAATGAGGAATGCTGTTGTACTATTTGCACGTCAAAATATATGCGATACGTTTGGGGTTCAACATAAACTTATTTTGTTAGTAGTATTTACTATGTGCACTAAATGCCTAACTTAATAGCTTCCGGAGTAATTTTTTAAGCCATCCTTAACTGAATAATTAGATTTCATAATTCACTTTGTATTTCCTGAACAACTTTTCAATAGTATCGTGTGAAATTTTTACTTGTTTTCATGAATTGCATGAACTCAGAAGTAAATTTTCAATACTCTCTCATAAAATACATACAGTTTTTATAGTCTTGAAATATATTTAGGGTGACCAACATAACCACCAACTTTTACTGAAATAAGTTACCACGTAATGCATATATTGGAAAATAAATTCCTTTCGTGTGCCACCCACAGTTACTGTTACTGATGATTTTCATAACGCCGTGTTCTAAGTAGTCAGCTGCAAATCTTGTTCATGTCTTAATATGAATAATAAAATTACGAGAAATAATTAAGTACTGGAATATGTATATTTGGAATCTTGTAGATATGTACATTTATGTGCCATGTAGATGTCCGGCATGATNGTATATTTGGAATCTTGTAGATATGTACATTTATGTGCCATGTAGATGTCCGGCATGATGAATATATAATTAGTAGTGGCCAATAGTGTGTCAATGTAGTCGATGCATGTTCGGTATGGTTTGTCTATTTGCATTTCCCTTGATAGCTAACATGGCACGTGTGAGGTTTGTACCCTGCCAAGTTCTTTATAAACGAAGATGAAATGTCTCAGAGACAGAATTCATGCATCGTATTAATTCGTTAATATTAGGGCTGTTTGCAGTCAGATTTATCATCAGTTGTTAATATAACAGTTAATATATTTCAAATGTAATGTTTATTCTGTTTTAAAAATGCAAGTGCATTAATTTGTAATTTAATTTTTATAGACTCTGAAATACCTGTTTTGTGATGTTTCCAGTAAGCATTTTAATAATAAGAAAAGTGATTATAAGATTTACTTTTGTAAATTCGTATTATTTGAAGCTACGTATCCATTGAGGTATAAAAATATTTTCTTATGGGTTTTTCATTATCTGGAAGTTTTCGATAAAATGTATCAAATTTATATATGTTATATACTTAGTTAATAAAAGCCATAACGCTCATTAAATTTGGAGAAATAATAGTTTATTATTGAAAAAGACTAATATAAGGAAAAAACACAGATTTTTAATTTAGTTTTTCTGGATCCTGCAATACTGGGTGGCACACCTGATAAATCAAAATGTATTGGCCATGTTCACATACGGCAGGAGCAAACGACGTTGCAGCTAGAGAGATGTTGAGTGAAACACGTAACTGGAAAGTTTTGGGAGATGGTGGAAGAGAGTGGAGCACTTTTTGTGCGACACTTACAGGTAATCGGCCAGTTGTCTATTTGAATATGATGGCGACAATGATAGAGTATTTTTTTCGGGTAAAAAAAAGGGGGAGGGGGATTTGGCCTGAGTTAAACATTGGACACCTAGTTGTCTTTAAAATATATTATATAAAAGTACATAAATTAATTTTGTATTCATTTTTATTACAAAATAATATTTATTTAAACAAATGTATGAATTAAACGTGAATAACGCACACATTTCTATATTATGAGGCAAACTATTAAGATCGCTGGACAAAATTATAATCGTTCTTGACATTTCTGAGTATTAATTTTTCCTTATTCTATTTAACATTTTATTTTAAGGGTCGGTGAGTTTAAGGACCAGGGCACAACAGTTCAAGATCATCATTCAGGGCAAACATACAATTCAAGGACTCTCAGTTTAGGGGTAAATACGCACGAAGCACACGAAAGCAGAGCCTTTGCTGGATCTGTCATCTTTCTACTTGTTCCATGGCAACACACTTCAGTAAGTAATGAAGAGTATAACTTCATGGTTAACGAAGTAGTGCACGACTCAAACAATTCTGTATAAATAAAGAGGAATAAAAAAATTATAACTTGAATACATTAGTGTAAATGAAATTATCTCTAATTTCCCATTTATCCTTTATAATTACTTTTAATAATAAAGCTTACCTGGTCCTTAAATGTCCACGTGACATCTGGCGGTGGTTCACCAATGATGTTCACATCCAAAGATAATGTAAGACCAACCTTGATTATTATATTCTGAAGGTTAGTACGATCAATTCTTGGCTTCACTGTAAAACAGAATAAAACATGAAACAATAACTGATATCAGTTTTAAAATGAAATCCTTAAACGATGACCTTAAGAAGCAGTTTGTCGTTTTCATTAATACTATATTGAAGTTCATTACAATAACACAAACATATTTGCATAAGTTCTAAAATTCCTTTTTAATCAGTTTTTTTCCTTTAGTTAAAGATTAAACACCAATTGTGTGAGTGTAATAAGTATGCTAGTTTGTTGCTATGTGATCGTAACTATTTTTAAGTGTGCATGTGAGTGCCTACGGTTCATTTATACTCTAGAATTATTTATATAATTTTATTTTCTAAAACATAAATAACATTTTTTCAGGCGATACAGATGTTTGTGAAAATATTTTAGAATTACACAAAATATGTATCTTCAAAGAATATATATTAGATCAAAAACTAATTGTTTCTCTACATTTAACTTACGATTTTCTGAAAGAAATATTTGCAATATTTTTTTATGACTAACCATATAACTGATTTAGGTAAAGCGTTCGTTCATCAAGATCCCTTTGAATATTGCAATAAACATATTTATTAGTATAACAGAATATTTAAGAGTTTTGCTACATTTTCAAAACAAACACATATTTTGGTTACTTTCTGCTGACAATGACGAATACTGCAGATAATAATAAAGTTAATTAACAGCGATTTTATTTTAATAAAAAAAATAATTGTGTGCAAAATTTTTTTCCTTATCTAATAATGTTTCTTAAATTATTTATGACTTGCATACTTGAGCTGATTTTGAAATTACTTATTTATCCTGGCTTTAAACAGGTTTCACTTCAAGTATTTTAATACACATAGGGCTACCCAAAATATTTTCCGATGGCGTGAATCATTGAATCAAATTTTGGCATGAGTTCTTTTTTGAGCTGTGTTATTTAACAAACTAATGTGTTATCTGGCAGCATATCATTTGATGATATTTTGATAGGAAATGTGGTATGTTTACAAAGCCATTTTACAAAACAACGCTGCTTTCCTGTAACTGTACGAAGGAAATACACAGTGACTTTCTGAAACAATATGATATACTCACATTCATTGAGTTTGAAGTACACAAACCTACACACCGAGTCATAGCCTCAATAAAGTTCCACTGGTAACCAGGTACTAAAGGTTAGTTTTTGTTTTAGAAATTGCTTTGAAAGTCAACAGAATAAACATATGGCCGAATATGATGAGTATGATAAAAAAAATACTTTTAACAAAGTAATTAAGACGCATGGCTACTTCAATAAGTTTAGAAGAGTAGCCTGTTTCCTAACAAAGAAAGAATTACATCCTCGAAAAAATATGATATTTTAGCGATATTAGTTCATGAGTTAAAAAGTATGTACAGCTGCTTTATAAAATCTAATTAAAGACACAACTGCAATAAGATTAATTTCTTCGTTTTATTTTTCCTTTGCGTGCTTAAGGCATTAAGACTTTCTTTGTGTTCCTTGCGCACATATGAAAAAGCATCTTACATGAGGCATAAAACGTCTGTGTGCCTGAGGCATTCAGACCAACACACTTGAAAGGTAAATAACCCCATATTTAGCAACTATTTTTTGCACACTTCTTGGTTTCGAGATATATATGTAACAGAACAATACATAATTTTCTTCAATACCAATGAGATCAATTCTACAAGCTAAAAGATGTTTGAAGAGTGTGAAAAACCTCTAAACTTATAACGTCATTTCTCCAAAATAGTTCATTGAAACAGTTTCATATTTTGGATATTGACACCTAATTATGTTTTACCATCACTGAATAATAACTTTTTAGAAATAATATAAGAAAATTAGAGATTAAAAGTACTAATTTAACGTTTGCGCTAAGTTGTGGAAAAGTTGCAACGTGAAAATTAAGATGCTTCAAAGTTTTTGGCTTGAAGAGATATGTATATGTGGGATGAGAGCATGAAAAGTATACAAATTAGCGAAACTTTACGTGAAAGTTGCAGAAATGTTGTGAGTGGCCTGGTTTTCACAGAATGGACTGATAAGTTTACAGGATTCTATGGTCAATGTGAATCGTCCGACATTAGGCCATATAACAAGTAAAATTAATGCTCGAACAATTTTTCGTTCGTAAATTGCGAACACACTATCATTGTAAACTATCGCAATCAGTTAACGTGGGTTCGATTCTCTGCAGGCTCGTGAATTTTAAAAATCGCTCAACAGCTTGTCTTAATCTGTTAGTAGTCTAATTGTAATGTATGATTTTAAGCAATTCTTTTGATATCTTCAGTGTTTCATATGGTCAAGTGTAAAATAATAAAAAAAAATTCTGTAAACTAATTTTTAACCATATACTGTGACAAAACTTATAATGAAATTTGATATATTAAGGCTACATATACAAATATAAATTCTTAGTAAATTAATTTGTGCNTGTAATGTATGATTTTAAGCAATTCTTTTGATATCTTCAGTGTTTCATATGGTCAAGTGTAAAATAATAAAAAAAATTTCTGTAAACTAATTTTTAACCATATACTGTGACAAAACTTATAATG
This sequence comes from Clitarchus hookeri, assembly GCA_002778355.1. NCBI lineage: Eukaryota > Metazoa > Arthropoda > Insecta > Phasmatodea > Phasmatidae > Clitarchus > Clitarchus hookeri. The sequence goes on from NQII01001160.1 coordinate 442,279, forward strand.
AAATTTGATATATTAAGGCTACATATACAAATATAAATTCTTAGTAAATTAATTTGTACAGAAGTTTTTACACTCAAGATTTTGAGGAAAAAAAATTTTCACCGATCAAGACGCGTTGCTTTCTATTTGCGATTAATGGCATATTACAGTTTTATTTCACAATAATTTTAAGAGCTGTTAAAAATATTAATGTAAAATTACTTTAAAGGTATCTGGGGCATCGTAAACTCTGGGGAATGTTTATGTATGTTTGTCCTTTTACTAGTCTGTTATCTTAATAAAATGAAATATTTTGCAATATTGACAAAATTTCTCTGAATTGCAAATTCTGAATTCTTAAAATATGTCTTGTAATGATTTCATTACAAGTAACCTTAAGCTCTGATGTGTTTTTAATTACATGTTAATTTGGTTTATAATTGTTATGTTCTATACTTATCACTAACACGTTTTTCGTGTTAATAACATAGCAAATTAGTTTGGCATAATACTTACAGAAGCGGGCTTTGGCAGTGTGTGGGTTCGTCTCTTCACTCGGATCTCCCGGCCCAGCTTTGTTAACAGCGCGCACCCTGAACTGGTACTGGTTTCCTTCCTCCAGCTTCGGCACTGTACCTTCGCACATGTTTCCGGCCACTTCTGCACACTTGACGAATCCTCCGCCATACTTGTCCATCATTTCAATAACATAACCTAGAAAAACAAGTACAACGTACGTCAATAAATGCCAGGAGCTCTTCGCTCGGAGAGATGATTCTAGTCATATCTAAATTTACACAGTTTTGTAATTAAATTCTAGCCACCGTTTCTCCCTCCTTCTCTCGATATGGCTATATAAACACACACAATGTTAAAGTTTTCAATAGGCATATGCATATCCAGAGCTGGGCAGCGCTGTGGTAACGGGAGGTCCCACCATGTACCAACACATTTATTTAACATGCAGTTTCGCCGAGGTGAGCATTGATGTACCTGCTTTCAAGGATATTGGAGCCCATCTTACTCTAGTAAAACCAAACAAATGATTTAAACAATAATATCGTGATCCTCACTCTATTTGTAGTATGTTTGGGGTGTTGAGTCACAGAGAACACACGTGTATTAGAAAATCTTTCCTAGCGTGTGGCATTTTCCATACACGGATCACCCTGTGGTGAAACCTGTGTCTATATGAAACTTTTATGTATCATTATTAAACAAATTTGAATGGAATATAATTATTAAGTTTTTGTAAATTTTTTACCAGGGGTAGAGATACCATAATTGCAATATTTTTTTAAACAAATAAGTGTTTATGTCAATATAACTTATTTCGCCTTCATCCCGAACTATGAAAACACCAAAGTAGTTGTATCATCTGTAATTATTTTATATTTCTCATATGCTTTAAAATAAATTAAACTTTCCGCACTAAAAGTGTAATTATACATTAATTCCATACTCATATTTGGGCTGTAATCGACTAACCAGTTAATAAAGGGTAAGTCATTATTTGAAAACATAAAAATTACCTAGCAAATAAGTTTGATTTGAATACTAATTATATCACATATTCATTACCTACTCTAGAAAAATCATTCACGTTCTTTANCAATGTTAAAGTTTTCAATAGGCATATGCATATCCAGAGCTGGGCAGCGCTGTGGTAACGGGAGGTCCCACCATGAACCAACCAACACATTTATTTAACATGCAGTTTCGCCGAGGTGAGCATTGATGTACCTGCTTTCAAGGATATTGGAGCCCATCTTCCTCTAGTAAAACCAAACAAATGATTTAAACAATAATATCGTGATCCTCACTCTATTTGTAGTATGTTTGGGGTGTTGAGTCACAGAGAACACACGTGTATTAGAAAATCTTTCCTAGCGTGTGGCATTTTCCATACACGGATCACCCTGTGGTGAAACCTGTGTCTATATGGAACTTTTATGTATCAATATTAAACAAATTTGCATGGAATATAATTATTAGGTTTTTGTAAAATTTTTACCAGGGGTAGAGATACCATAATTGCAATATTTTTTTTAACAAATAAGTGTTTCTGTCAATATAACTTATTTCGCCTTCATCCCGAACTATGAAAACACCAAAGTAGTTGTACCATCTGTAATTATTTTATATTTTTCATATGCTTTAAAATAAATTAAACTTTCCGCACTAAAAGTGTAATTATACATTAATTCCATACTCATATTTGGGCTGTAATCGACTAACCAGTTAATAAAGGGTAAGTCATTATCTGAAAACATAAAAATTACCTGGCAAATAAGTTTGATTTGAATACTAATTATATCACATATTCATTACCTACTCTAGAAAAATCATTCACGTTCTTTANGCAAATAAGTTTGATTTGAATACTAATTATATCACATATTCATTACCTACTCTAGAAAAATCATTCACGTTCTTTATACAGAGTATCCCCACGGGATCCAAAATGAAGGAAAATAAGTCTTTGTAATGATGTCTTTGTGCTTGTAATATTCACTGTAAATAGCATTGCATTTAATTCCGTCTATATAAGTTTCTATAAAATTATAATACTATCTAAATCACAAAATGTTTCATCAGTTTCATTAACTGCAGTGAAACATTTTAATGTCAGCAATGTTAACCTACCAGTATTTGCTTTTACTATATATTTGGATCCAATGAATTTTATACAGTTCTTACACTTTTTTCCATTGAAAATATATTTTATTCTTATATTAAATGCTGTAAGCCTCGGTACATTTATGATGTAATGACACGTATTCACAGACACTGCTTTCCCATGAAAACTTTGGTATAAGTATCCTTGCATGTTAAACTGCTCAAACTGCACATGCTCTTTGTGGTAGACACAGTACTGGGCATTCACGTAAATTCAGATAAATGCGTATAATGCAAAGTAATGATATGCTTGTTCGTTGTNTAGACACAGTACTGGGCATTCACGTAAATTCAGATAAATGCGTATAATGCAAAGTAATGATATGCTTGTTCGTTGCAAATTAATAGTTGATAAATAAATATTTGCGTGTTAATATATTATAATACATATTTTTTTATTGATTCCTGACACTATACGAAACCTTTCATACTTGTATATTTCGTTTNTAGACACAGTACTGGGCATTCACGTAAATTCAGATAAATGCGTATAATGCAAAGTAATGATATGCTTGTTCGTTGTAAATTAATAGTTGATAAATAAATATTTGCGTATTAATATATTATAATACATATTTTTTTATTGATTCCTGACACTATACGAAACCTTTCATACTTGTATATTTCGTTTAAACAGCAGTACCAGTTTATACAACGGGGTGGTCTCTAGAATTATTTTATCCTCTCCTTGAAGTAATATTCTCCTCTTTCAGGCCGCTTGTCTTGTAGACCATGTCTCCATTTTACGTTCATGTGTGCTCCTCGCCTAACATTTTTTTAGTGTTCATACATATGTTAAGAGCTATACTGTTATAATGCCGCCATATTATGAACTACAATAAAGTGAAATAATTTAATAAGTTATCTAACAGTTTGTTGCCGACAATGTACCTTTTACGAAGTTTTGCGACAATACTTTCCCTATCTACACCACTTACATTTATTGTTAAACATTATTTTATATATATATATCACTATTTTATCATAGACAATCACTGTGGTAAATAACTAAAGTGTTAAAAACCTGTGTTCAGATATTTTCTGAACGGTTTGTTTAATTTTTATAATTTAATTGCCCAACTCCGCCCAATCTGCGTATAACGCAGCGAGTGTTATTGCATATTAAATTTAATGTCATGATTTGTACTTGTTTACATAATTGACTCTGGAGTATTTTAAACAGCTATGGTTGCTTGTACTAAAAATAAGTGTTCGATTCCTGGCGGGGTCGCCCCTCTGATTTTCGCATGTGGTAATCGTGCCGGACGATGCCACTGGTCGGTGTGTTTTCTCTGAGACCTCCCGTTTCCCCGCCCTTGCAATCCGGCGCTGCTCCATGCTCACCTCGCTTCACCCTCATTGGCTTTCAAGACCCCGATGTTGAGAGCCGCCAAAATTTCTTCACTAACTCACTCATTTTTGAGGCGAAAAGTTTTCAGATATTACTAAGGTGGAAATACGGTTGCAGTTAACCGGCTGCCCGAAATGTGCCTCCGGAGAACCCTGAGAGTAAACAAATTATTTTCATTGTGACCTTTGGAAGGGATAATGCATTTAGTCAGTAAGGTGGCATACACTTTCAAATCTGAATTGTTTAATCTGAGTAAGTAGTTATTCATGAAAACAGTTGTGCTACTGTTTGCTAAATGATATTCATGTCTACAGTTTCAGTGTTCAGTTTGTAAATAAGATATTTTTAATAATCTCTATTTACTAGGATTATTGGAGACAGCTTATATTAGAATGAACAAATAATCAGTTTTTAACTTAGAGGTTTGGTTTTATGTTGAATTTGCTTTCCAGGAATAAATCTGTTAAGAATTTAAAAGTTTTAAATGGTGCCAATTTTTTTAATAATTCCATACTACCTACTTGATTTCATTTTACACAAAATTTTAATATTTTTATATTTTAATTTGTTAAATANAAATTATTCCATACTACCTACTTGATTTCATTTTACACAAAATTTTAATATTTTTATATTTTAATTTGTTAAATATTGTTGTGATTTAATAAGAATTAATTTCGCAATAAAATTATTTGAAACGTTTTAATTATGGTCAATTTACACTGTCTCCACTTAATTATAATTATATTAATTGAAGGATTAAAATCATAATTCCTTTATAAACAAAGATCCTCTGCGTTTTCAGATAGAGTAGTATTAACTTCTTTTTTTTGGATCGTTGGAGTTTTAAAAAAAAGTTATTATTATACGTGATATCGAAACTATTTCTTTCGTAAAACACTTTGAATTGTGTTATATTTTATTGGCTAAATATTTCGGAAATAATTTGAGCAGTTTCTTGTTAAAGTGCCTATTTGAAAAAGCTGTAATTTAATTCCAATGCCAGGCTGGCAGCCATCTTAATCTTGAAAGATAGCCTTCTACAACTTTTGATGCCATCAGCGTCGTTATAAGCAATTTCACTAAATATACGTTTTTATTTTAATATAATCCTACCTGTTATCGGAGCGCCACCATCCCTGATAGGGCGTTCCCATTTCAGTTTCACCATATTCTCATTCCAGTCAACAATTTCTGGAAGTCCTGGAGCTGAAGGATGATCTGAAAAAAAAGAGAGAAGGAATGATTCATTTGAAAGAATGATTTTATATATTTCCAGTTAACTGTGATGTATGCTANGATTTTATATATTTCCAGTTAACTGTGATGTATGCTATTTGGACAATAAGGCAATTATTGACGTACATGAAAAATATGAGAAATGATTTGCTAATATTTATTTCTAACTCGTAGGTATAAATATTAGTGTTAAAATTGACAAAAATTTTCATAGGTTTTAAAATTGAAATTTTTAAATGTAAATGTCATTATACTATTATGCATAGTTATATAACAAACATAAAATTTTAGTTTTGCATATAAGCCTAATTGTCACTGCTTTTAGAACTTGTTTTTGTATCATCAGGTGTAGTGATCGTAGAGTAATACTAAATAAAAAGAAATATGCCATATTTCAATAAGTGTTTACGAATCTTCTCAACTACAAAAATTAATATAGATCCCTAGAACGAGACGAATATCGTTCAACTTAAAACACTGGGCAAATTTCATTTTCAGTATATTAACCACACAAACTCCTCGTACNCGAGACGAATATCGTTCAACTTAAAACACTGGGCAAATTTCATTTTCAGTATATTAACCACACAAACTCCTCGTACATTTGAGTGTCTGGTAGATAACGCATTGACGCTGCAACGTTAGTAATATGTCTGGAGGAAACCAATTTGAACATATACTGTATGATAGTGTAATTATAGAAATATCATAAATATAATTAAGTTAAGACACGGAAATCTAACGACGACTAAAAACTATACTACTTATTTTACAACCTCTTACCTGTGTTCCTTTTAGTGGTATTTCACTGACTGATGACTCTGATCCAGGTTTAGCTTGTAGAACTGGTTTTTTGCCCATTTACTTTTGTTGTTCGTGTGGCTTTCTCGTTATTTTTTAATGGTTAGTTATCACACGAATGACGTGAAATTGCAATATACCGGATAAATCACCTAAAATTGGCACCGCAAAAGTTTCTGAAATAGAAGGTGCTATTTATGTGCTGGTTGCACATAATTGAAGTTTAGACAAGAGCTCATAAGTGCCGCAAGACACAGATTGCAATAATTATTAGAATGCGCACTTCTTGAACAAAGGAACTTTTTTTTTTNCTCATAAGTGCCGCAAGACACAGATTGCAATAATTATTAGAATGCGCACTTCTTGAACAAAGGAACTTTTTTTTTTTCAAATGAAACACTGCCTACCTACATCAAGAAAATAAAACAAGAAGAAATTATAATGCCAATGATGTTTTTGCAGGATTATAGAGAAGGTTGTTTATATGCTATCGTAATATGACAATTTTAAATACCTATAGTTGTCGCCTACATTTAACTGCTTTGTTACTAGGGCTATTATATTCGTATGATTACTTTTCTGTTTTAGTGTGTGTTTTTCTTCTAAATGTACAACAAAATACATGTTACATCTTATAAATTTATGTGATTTTACTCTACCATGTATCAGCGCTCTCTTAATAAATGCGAAAGTGAATAAACCAATTCTTTGAGTTTTGAAGAAGAAAAAGAAAACGGTCCCTCACAGGTTGTGTTAGAAATTAATACCACCAGTTGCAATACAAGCTTCCAGTCTGTCATGTAAAGATTGCTGCACATGTAGCATTTCGGCAGAAATTTCAGAACAGGCAGATGTAATAAATTGTTTGATATCTTCTGGTGTAGTTGGTACGTCCTTGTAGATAGTGTATTTAAGCGTTTCCCACAGAAAAAATATAAAGTGGTTAGGTCTGGTGAAAGGGCAGGCCAAAGTATAGGTCCCCTTCGTCCAATCCAACGATTTTGAAACATTCGGTGAAGACAAGCTGTAGTACATCTTCACTATGTACTTTGTAAACATCATGCTGTTACCACAGGATCCCCTTACAACTCAGTGAAAGGTCTTATAGCATATGGGGAAGTTCGCCTGTTAGGAGGTTGACATACGTTTGGGAATCCATTTTTCCTTCTATAAAAAAGGTCCTATGAGATGATGGTTAACTATTCCACACCACACATTTCCACTCCATGGTCGCTGAAGTTCCAGTTCACGAAGCCAATGGGGATTGTTTACTTTTAAATAGTGCATGTTTCTGAGGTTGACGGCAATGATTTGTAAATGTTTGCTACATCTCTATACAAAATACGTAACAAATCTGGTTTCTCATGTATTAATGCACATGTACAAAAGTTAACACGATTCTCAAAACCTTTTCCATATAGCTCCTGATGGAGAGAGACATGACACGGATGGAACTTATGGCGGCGCAAAATGCGTATTACACATGCCGGACTCATGCCACTCCTTGCGAATGCAAGGCAGCAAACTTGCAGATTTAATTCAACAGCAGCAGAAACATTAATTCCACCCTCTTCTCTGGCCACTCGTTTGTTTCTGTCACGTTTTCGAGGTGTTACACTTCCAGTTTCCCTTGATTTGTTAAAGAGGTTCGCAAATAATGGTCGAGATGGTTGGCATCTATTGGGTTATCGTTCAGCGTTCATATTGCATGAACGAACATCATTCTTACTACATTCGCCATACACCATGAGCATGTCGGTTTTTTCAGCATTAGTGAATTCCATCTTCCAGCATGCCCTACGTCTATGCAGTATGAGCTATCCCACAATTCTGACATGAATGTTTTAATGCATTCAGTGTGAAGCAAGTATAATCTATATACAAACATCGCAGCCTAGTAAGTAAGCAGTAAAATGGAACAGACAACTGTCGGTATTTAAAAAATTGTCATGTTACGATAGCACGCAAACTATTTACACTAGAATCCTGCAAAAAAACACCATCGATATTCTAATTTCCTGTAATATAATTTTTTTTATGTGGATTGGCATTGATCCATTTGAAAAAATGGTATCTTTATTCAAGAAATACATATTCTAATACTTATTAATTTCTGTGTTTAGGCAGCAATTATGAGCCCTTGTCTAAACTTTAATTCTGTGAAACGAGCACCTTTAATTTTTGAAATATTTGTGGTGCAAGNTATATATATATATATATATAGCATCGCTGTTATTAAATTATAAACGATTTATAAATTTCCTGTCTATTAATGTATACGATTCTTCGCGTTTCTTAAACAAAAGCAACCGCATGAGTTCATTATTTTCAAAATTCTCGACTACTATCACGAAAAAATAATTCATCAGCCTTTCCGTTACTATTCCGGAATTATTATTGACCGAGAAATGTTGCGATATACCATCTAACAAAGCTGGTACCCAGTAAACTATTTCCGAATGATCTGACTCGATGTTCGTAGACTTAAAACCTGCAAGTGTTTTGAAGGAACCTAACAAAGTAAATAATCCTGAAGATATGAAGTACTAGAACAATGGTGTAGGACTGGATTTCGTGTTGTCTTTNTCCTGAAGATATGAAGTACTAGAACAATGGTGTAGGACTGGATTTCGTGTTGTCTTTTCGTTTCTATACTGCAGTCTGATGGAAAACGACAGTTGAATAACTGTGATTGTCAACACCCCATTACTCCCATTTTTTTTTTTCACAGAAGTCAATTGCAGAGTTAAAATAGGCACCTTATGAAATGCGTTTGAAATACGATTAATACACACTTGGGTTTTTAAGCAGTGGACGAAACTACCTGCGTGCAAAACCACCCGAATTTTGCCAGAAATTCATTCGTAGAAATTTACATATATTATTACAGCAAAATGTAACTAGACCTTTACCTAACTGGGTGGTCAGTCACTATTTTACACTGCCGATATACATGTTTAATCCCATTACCTGATCAGAAGCCACTTTTCTTGTGGACATTTTGATGTGTCGATTGTGGAGGACACTGCTCTATACTATGTGTATTTAGGGGTGGGAGGGTGTTTATACTTTCGATACTTTCGATACTTTCCTTCTGACACTGCTCCACCTTTGTCCCACCCTACACCCTAGCCATTATTCCGGTTGGCAGAAGCGACAGAGCTGTACCCTGAGGTAAGGCTAGCCGGCTCCAATCAGCGCGAGCGTCCTCTCTTCCACTGTAACCGTGCCTGGAAGAGAGGACATCTTGCATATTTGCACTGATGCTTAGTCTATAATGCATATTACGTCTCTTTGTCAAACTCAGAATAGAGTTCATGTTTTTAGGCAATTTGTTGTGCGTTGGTGTTGTATTTTTATATTCTTGTTCATTACACTGAAGGGATTTATCCCCACAGAATATGATATTTTTTGAACCAGCAAACTTAGTTCTCATGTGGCAACTCTCAATTAGGCTTTCTGAAAATATTTTGGCCCATACAACCCACTCAGAAATATGCACAGAATTTCCTCGATCCGACAGTAGATTTGTTAAGATCAATGTCGCTTCCCAAGACCCTAGCAGAGCTTTGTAGAATTTCGAACACATTAATTTTTATCAATCTGTATAAAGTGATATTTGTGGTGCATTCTACCAAGACTTCTTTAGCGTATATTAACTCCCATATCAAAGTAGTGTATTTCAAATTATGTAACAAACGCTATAAATACGGTAGTGCATATCATTGCTTATAAAATTAAAACTACCTCCGGAAATGCGGCAGCAGACAGAATGTGATACTGCAGTTGGTTTATTTTTAAATAAAATAACCTGGATGGTGAAGATGGTCTTTATATAAAGAAATGTTTCCGAAACTGTGCTAAATGTGCTTTTCAGCTGAAAACTTGGCGTAAATGTAAAAAATACTAATAAAGTTTAAATCTATTGTCTATAATTAAAATAATATTTTTGAATCTCCTACTTACCAAAGGGATTCTTGGCAAGAATTGCTGTGTCTGTACCGAGAGGTTCAGATTCGCCTTCTTCATTAACAGCTTTTACTCGGAAGTGGTATTTTTTGTTGGGTTCCAAACCAGTGATCTCCTGTTCCGTTTTGCTAGGGTCAACAAATGCTGCTGGGACCCATCGGCCAGTTTGTGTGTCCATTTTCTCTACTACGTAACCAGTGAGTGGCAAACCACCATCATCTTTTGGTTTGTCCCAGCTGAGTTTACATCCCTCTTTATGTACGTCTTTTACCTCTAACGGACCTTGAGGTTTATCAGGTTTGTCTGCAAAAATATATTTAGAAATATGTAATTAAGAATGAATCACAATACATGAAAAATACATATATATTTAATTGATTATATCCTAAAAGTTAATAGGAATTGAATTAATATATGTATTAGTTAGAAATGATAACAGGTTTTCTTTTTCATTAATATAATCTGCAAAGAATATTTTAAGTATTTGTGATATATAATCAATTTGCTTAATATTATGGTTTCTGCAATTGAACATATCATCTGCATTCAAAAATAAAAACTACACACTTGAGATGTTTCGAATGGTAAAATGAGTTTTGGCATTATACAATACATTACATATGTGTAATATAGTCTAATTATATATTCGGTGGTTTTGAAATGTTTTCTNTAAGTATTTGTGATATATAATCAATTTGCTTAATATTATGGTTTCTGCAATTGAACATATCATCTGCATTCAAAAAGAAAACTACACACTTGAGATGTTTCGAATGGTAAAATGAGTTTTGGCATTATACAATACATTACATATGTGTAATATAGTCTAATTATATATTCGGTGGTTTTGAAATGTTTTATTTATTTTTGAGTTGTTTAAAATCTTGAATAAACCTTCAAAATTTATTTTGTTAATGGAATTTTGAGATACTTTTGTATAAATATAATTGTGTTGCATTTTAAAGACTTTTGAATTATTATTTTTCTCATGAGCACATAATCGAAATTAAGGTATCCTTTTAAGCTTTATCATTAAATCGTTTCAAGAAGTAACCACGATAATAACCTTATGCTTTATAGAACATGCTTCTAACATTAGGGTGCCTATGGTGCCAATTTGACTTTGGCATTGGCCTCTGATGCTACCATTGTGTGTGTATTTTATACAGTCAACTTCGAATGATCTTTTGTAATCCTATACCTTAGAGATCTAAAATAAAGTAATTAAATGAAAAATTAACAACTTATAAATAAAAACTAACAAACACGTTAAAAAAACTTCTGTCTGGATATAATAACCACTTTTTAGAAAATATATACACCAACTTCAAGATTTAATTTCAATCTTGCAGAACAAACAAAATCAATGCATTTATGCATTCGAACGAATCAAAATTTTCGGAACACTTACCTAAAATGTTAACTTCAACTGTTGCCTCGTCTTGCCCTGATGAGTTCTCTGCTTTGACTGTGTACATACCACTATTATTTCTTGTTGTATCTGCGATAGTGAACTTTGTGTTGTAATCTTCGTTCTCAATCTTTATAGTTGCACTGTTTTCTAGGACTTTGTTTGCAAATTTCCATGTGACAGTTGGTGGTGGTTCACCCTTGATATCAACGTCGAACTTCACAAACTGACCCGCACGGACAACAACTTTCTGCAGTTTTTCGCGGTTGATTACTGGCCTCACTGTAAAAAGATCAATTCCCATTAAAATTTAACTCTGCATATTTTAGAGATTTGTAATACTAAGTTAAAATGTCAGGCAAACTGTTAACGTATTCCAATGAAAACAATCACAAAGCCATTTACATGAGTAACAAATACATACAATATCATAAAATACAATAAGACACATGAAATTATTTCATAATTTAGCTATATGTAACTACTATTCATTAGTGGAAAATGCATTAAATATCACCTAGTAACCATCGTCCAATACAAACGGGTTTACAACACTAATTGTTCGTGTGTAGAGAGCACTCTGGTAAAGTGGAAGGCCACCGCACGCCTGCACCGGTCTGCAACCATTAGACGAATTGTCTTAATCGCAAATCGTCTGACAACACAGCGAGTGCCGTAGACTGTGCGATTCCATTGCTTGTGAATCAAAGGGTGTCTCTGAAATGCCTGGTAGATGAGCATGGCCGTATAGTAGGACTCCGAGAGGGTTATTGGGGACTTTCCGCAGAAATGCCACCCACTTGGGGCATGGCATCACAGAGGTCCAGCGGTGGTGGATAAGATGGGTGGCAGAGGGTTTCCAAGGCCGTGTATCCCCACTTGTGCCACCTTGCTGCACTGATGACCGCCTGGACGAAAGGATCGTTCGGGCTGCCCCGACTGACAGAAAACCAACCGCACATGCAATCAGAGCCACTGCAGACCCTATGTGTCTACATGAACGATCAACAATCGATTTTGGAAGTAGTTTTACATTCTCGTCTTCCTCTGGTCCGTTTACCACTGATAGCTACCCATCGTTATAAACATCTCCTGTGATGTCGGGAGAGAGTGTTTTGTAGAAGCGAATAGAGACCAGTGGTGTTTAGTGATGATGGTCGTTTCTGTCGTAGACAAAATAATGACAGAGTTTGCGTTCGTAGACGTGCGGGTGAGCTGAACATTCCACCATGTATTCGCACTCGCCATCCCGCACCAACACCTGGGAATATTGTATGGGGCAATAAGATACACATCCAGATCGCCTATGTTATTCATTCCGGGGAGCACGACGAGTGCGTTGTACGTCCGTGACGTTGTCAATACTGTCCTCCGACCATATCTCGACACACTACAGGAACCAATGTTCCAGCACGATAACGCGCGTCTCCTTGTTGCTACGGCAACACGGCGTGATCTATACGCATGCTACCATGGTCAGCTTGATCTCCAGATCTCAGTCGCACCGAGCATGTGTGGGACACGATGGGAAAGCGCCTGACATACAGCCCACCCCCGAAAATGACCACCACCCAGCCACGCCAAGATGTACAGTGAGCATGGGATACCGTACCATAGAAAGACATTTAGAATTTTTGCTATAAGTTCCATGTTAAAAATTCTGCATGTGTGGCCTTTCGAGGTTGTCACTCTCACTATAAAGTTGTATTCTGTATGTGTTGCATTTCATGTTCTGAGTATCCCATGGATTTTATATTTTGATCAGTCCCACATACCACCTCCTACCTTTATGTGTACCAGTTTTGGGTCGGACATGTGTGTTCCTACTCGGTGTCATAAGATGCATTTCCACTTGTATATATTTAAGCGTTCGGATGTCACGCATATATCGAGTAATGCTGATATCAAGCAAGTATATGGAAGCATAAAAGTAAGGTTTAGAAAGTTATTAAAATATTAAGGATTGAAAAATTATATAATAATTTGAAATGTCCTTAAGATATTTAAGAGTTTTTATTCTAAACACATATGAAATTAAATTTTAACGGTTGTATTTCAGAAATGGTACTCATGCCAGAAAGTTTAAGCAATCAACTTATAAGTATTTCGTTCAGTATTCCAAATTTAATTATTGAATTTTATTTTACGAGTGCTACACACAAACGTTTTGTCACCACTTACGGAATCTCGCCTTGGCTATATGTGGTTTTGTAGGCTCGCTGGGCTCCGACGGTCCAGCCTTATTAAGAGCTCTCACACGGAACTGATACTGGTTGCCTTCCTTTAAGCCAGGCACACGAGCTTCACAGTCAGGACCCTGTGAAAAATGATGAACTTATATTACCCTTTTCATTAAAAATAAACTGAAAATATGCCTCTATTGAATATTTTTGCCAGACAATATAATACATAATGTGTGTTCGTTACATAGAGGCACTTCCAGTGTTATTCTGATTTTCAGGTCATGATCTCAGTCACCCAACTCCATAAAAAATTGGCATCATTATATTAATAAAATTGAATCATTATAGGCAATATAACTCACAAAAATTTACAAATACTTTGTAAATAAATATTTTAGAAGCAATTATTACATTTTTTCTTTACTATGTTTTGTCTTGCTATCGATGATAAATTTAAGTGAGAATGCTCCCGCTTGATGTTGCAGACGTTTAATTTGCCACGTTCAAATTTTTTTACGTGTTTGTTCGTTACTGTCCTTGCTGCCCTCCTAAAGCCTGTCAATTCAGATGACTTGTAATACACTTGTCGAATTTACCCAATATTTTTAACTTCTAACTGCCTAGCCAATCAGGGGAGGATTCTTTTGTCATTGGCTGCAGAAATACAGGTTATTCAAAGCTTATTTTAGCAGTATTTACGAACAGTGTGTATGTTTGCTTGAAGATGAAACAAATTTCAGAGGCCAAAACGTAGCTATTGTTTCTATGTGGGATACCTTCTGTGTTTGTGTTGTCTTCGTTGTGTTATCCAGATTTTATTTTGTGTATCTGTTTTTTTACTATCTTCATTGTTATTTCGTTTGATAATTCGTTCCCTTATGTTGATACCATTATCTTAGTTATTATTGACTTGATACTTTCTAATTAATATTTCAGGTACTACCAAACTGATTCGTACCAATTTTTGTTAACCAGGAGTGGTACGAAATATATGCTATATGTGAAGAACATTTTTATGCCCAAGCATTTCGATCAAAATGGCATACTTTAATTAACACATGCAACAATTTTGCAACTACAGAACAAATACAATCACATTTTAGAGTACTGGAAATACCTAATCAGTAAATTAGGTTTAATAGTTTATAATTGTTTCGTCTTTTATCTTGGGAGAAATTGTTACCTGAAATATTATGGATAGCTACTATTTGTTGTAAACTTTCACTATGAATATATTTTATGAAAAAAGTTCAATGAAGCACAATAAATGGGCTGGTTTTTTAAACAGAATGTATGATATTGTGGTGCATTGTGNTTATGCCCAAGCATTTCGATCAAAATGGCATACTTTAATTAACACATGCAACAATTTTGCAACTACAGAACAAATATAATCACATTTTAGAGTACTGGAAATACCTAATCAGTAAATTAGGTTTAATAGT
This sequence comes from Clitarchus hookeri, assembly GCA_002778355.1. Classification (NCBI taxonomy): domain Eukaryota; kingdom Metazoa; phylum Arthropoda; class Insecta; order Phasmatodea; family Phasmatidae; genus Clitarchus; species Clitarchus hookeri. Next base: position 457,336 of record NQII01001160.1, read on the forward strand.
TTATAATTGTTTCGTCTTTTATCTTGGGAGAAATTGTTACCTGAAATATTATGGATAGCTACTATTTGTTGTATAACTTTCACTATAAATATATTTTATGAAAAAAGTTCAATGAAGCACAATAAATGGGCTGGTTTTTTTAACAGAATGTATGATATTGTGGTGCATTGCGCACCATTAAAAATAATTGAAAGATATTTGAGATAGTGTATTAATTTTTAACCTTATTATATATTTTTACGATATTNGCACCATTAAAAATAATTGAAAGATATTTGAGATAGTGTATTAATTTTTAACCTTATTATATATTTTTACGATATTAAATAAATGATTTTCACCTTTCACCTCTTTAATTGATAAGATATCGACAGTTTTTAGGTTTAAAAGTTTATTGACATGCAGATATAAATTTTATTGTCAAATTTAATTGACAAACACTATTATTTTAATAAGCCATACATGATAAATGCGAGATAATGCATTTAGTGATTATAATTAAAATTATTTTATTGCAACTGCAAAAATTCATATCGAAGTTTGAATGAAATATGAAGTAAACTTTAATCTATTACATTACCACGTCGTTCTGAACAAAATTCTTTCTGCGNCGAAGTTTGAATGAAATATGAAGTAAACTTTAATCTATTACATTACCACGTCGTTCTGAACAAAATTCTTTCTGCGTAAGTTATTTTTTAATACCGAAAACTTTACTGTCTGATTCGCCGTGAGCTTTAAAAACATTACTCGGAAAACGTAGGTGTAGTAGAAAGTGGTATACAGTATTTATTTACATCAGTAGCTTCTTCCTCCAAAGGTGTGATACAAGTCACAAGTTATTTTAATTGTTGTTACATATTGCTGCAGCACAGCAACAAAAGAAAATGCACCGTAGTAGGTTACACAAGTGCTGATCAAAGAAATATTAACCATACTGTAACAATCAATTTTANCGAAGTTTGAATGAAATATGAAGTAAACTTTAATCTATTACATTACCACGTCGTTCTGAACAAAATTCTTTCTGCCTAAGTTATTTTTTAATACCGAAAACTTTACTGTCTGATTCGCCTTGAGCCTTAAAAACATTACTCGGAAAACGTAGGTGTAGTAGAAAGTGGTATACAGTATTTATTTACATCAGTAGCTTCTTCCTCCAAAGGTGTGATACAAGTCACAAGTTATTTTAATTGTTGTTACATATTGCTGCAGCACAGCAAAAAAAGAAAATGCACCGTAGTAGGTTACACAAGTGCTGATCAAAGAAATATTAACCATACTGTAACAATCAATTTTACTACACAGAAGTTAATATATCAGATTCTGGTTCAAATAATTACCATCACGTTACGAAAATTATCGAAGTCAGCTTTTTCTAAGAAATCATGTCACACAATTTTAAAATGCTTCTAATATATTTCTGTAAAGTTTTTTTTTTGTTTTTATTTAAACAATGTTATTCGTTTCATGATGCAATGTAATTGATATACTATTTTAGTTATTATATATTTGTAGTGTATTAAAATGAAACATACACTCGTTGTGAGGATTTCATCCCAAGAACTTCCAAACTTTTCTTTTTTCTCTATTACGTAACCACTGATAGGTGCGCCTCCAGTGGATTTAGGAGCGATCCACTTGAGATCAACACGATCCACGTCCCAGTCCACGATCTCGGGAGTGCCTGGCTTACTTGGGATATCTGTTCAAAAAATGTGCAAATGCTTGTAAGATAACACATATACGGAAATGTACGCTGCTTTGTATACACACATTTATTATTTATTACTTACCATATGGATTCTTGGCAACGACTGGCCTATCGGTTTCAAGTGGTTCACTATCACCTTCTTCATTAATAGCTTTTACTCTAAACTCGTACTCATGTCCTTCTTGGAGTCCCTTTACATCCATTTCCGGTTCTAATGTTTTGCCTACCGGTACCCATCTTCCAGTTGACTTATCCAGTTTTTCAACCACGTATCCCGTAATTGGTTTACCACCGTCATCTTCAGGCTTGTCCCATTTCAATTTGCAGCCATTTTTAGTTACGTCAGACACTTTCAGTGGCCCTTTGGGCTTAGATGGAGCAGCTGAAACAAATACACCAACAAGTATAGGGTCGAACCTTATTCTCATAATGTTACGGATATCAAAACATTAATTTAAATAAAAGCACAACAAAAATTTCCTTATAAAAATTGAGAACACAATAATTTAAGATATTATTTCTTACGTTTATTACACTTGGAATAAATTAATCAGAGTAGACACCATTACTTAGAATTCACCAACCCGATAATTTATTTCATTTTCTTGAGACAATAGTTTTTAGAAAGTCAGCAGAATTGGAAAAATTTTAATAAATGAGCCATAGAGGCTAGAAGGCTATGAGGCTTCGGGTAGACTCGACAGCTCTTGGTAGTGCTGGGGTGNAACAAATACACCAACAAGTATAGGGTCGAACCTTATTCTCATAATGTTACGGATATCAAAACATTAATTTAAATAATAGAACAACAAAAATTTACTTATAAAAATTGATAACACAATAATTTAAGATATTATTTCTTACGTTTGAGCAGATGGCTGGTCATGAGTGGGTGCTCTGTATTTTACACGAGTGCAGTAATTTAATGTTCGGTCTTTTTAATTATCGACCAAGGCGAGCCTTCATATATATAAGGTCAAAAATTCCTACCCATTCTGCCAGGACTACTTCCATTTTAAAATTACTAAATATGCATGATTGAACACATCCCCCAAATTACATTCCTTAGTTTGTTGCATTTTTGCTGTTTTCTTTAAACACGCCAAACTAGAGAAATATTTTACTAGCCCATGCAATATCTTTCAGCGTACTCGAAGTGAGTACGTCAAAATTTACTCAGCATTTATATTCGCCTAAAATTGGTCTTTCTGATACAAATTGTTATCTTAATCCAAAGTACATTCCTGTATTTTTTTTACTATGTAATTTCCTAGTCCATTACTCCACAGAGGATCAGTAGTATAAATAAAACAGCTTTTATGAATGTTTATTGAGACATAAATATGTTTTACGCTACGGGAATTGTTCCTGGCGGCGATGGTTTTACCAGAAAACATGAACTTACTGTATGCTTTTGACGTGGTGGCCCGTGGAAATTCCAGTGACTGCACGGCTTCAAAGATGAAGTGCCCCATACATTTGGCCCCAACGGTCTGCCCACATTCAGATTCGCTGAGATCTTGTTTGTTTCCTATTCTGTAATCGACTGATACTCAGATGGTCAGTATATCTTAAGGCATCCCAGTCATGTGTGGCTGGGTACTAGTCCATTCGACCGAGAAACCTTAGCGCAATGTCGCCAACATGAGAGGTGTATTTAATTCAACTGCGAATGAGTGTAGAACTTGACATCTGATGACTACGAGCTCAGCGACATAAGACCAGAATATGTTTAAAAAATAAAAAAATAAAAACTAATCAAAAAAACAATAATTTTTTAGAATCTCCCTAATTACATTAAAAATAATAATTGGCATATTGCAGTAAGCTTTTGTACAAGACTGCATTGGAAAAAAGGTTTTGTTAAATCAAAAAAAGTTGTTTGACGCAACAAAATTAATTGTTTGTATAGGGGAAATGGAATATGTTGTCGCTGAAACTGAATTATTTTGCTTTTTTTTATTTGGTTATCCCAAACACTGATTTGGTTTGTGCGACTAATGATTCTCTGTGCTGTACTAACATTAAATAATTTCAATTAATATAAAGTAATATTCAGGCCCGACCGAAATTCAAACCTAGATAAGTTCTTAGCAAACGCTAAGCCCTAGCAATTTCAGTTAAAGTGATTACATGTAAAATTTGAATGTTTTTATGTTTTTAAATATATTGATTTTAAATCTTGGACAATGTGTGAAAATCAATTTTTCAAAAATTTTAGCTTTACTTTTTAGTTTCCTGTTGTCCGTGTTTTATTAAAATGTTTGTACCTTTATTGAGATCAATAAATGCACCAACAAACATTAACTGTCACAAAAATACAAACGCACTCTCGAGCTGTATTTTCGAAGGCAATCAAGCGAGTGGCCAAACAAATACGTTATATACAGTAGATTCGACAAAATATTTCGTTGACAATCAAATTTATTTTGGCCCAACACAGGTTTGGTTACCTAAAAGGTATGTTTNGATTCGACAAAATATTTCGTTGACAATCAAATTTATTTTGGCCCAACACAGGTTTGGTTACCTAAAAGGTATGTTCTGTTAGATAAAAAAATTAATTTTTTGCTTGTAAAGTTTTTTTACTCAACATGTTATTTTGTTGTGGCAAGTAAATATATTTTTGGTTTTCTACAAAAATATTTTAATGGCTGTTCTCTCAGTGTCGAAGTTGATACGACACTGTTTATAATTATATGGACAAAATTTTGTCGCTGACATTAATAATGGTACAGCTTCACATTGTTAGAAGATTTACCCTTTATTTAATTTTTAAAATAATTGTAACCTTTGCCTCAATTACACACACAAGGAAATGGTCATACTTACACAAAACTGTAACTTCTACATCAGCTTCATCTTTTCCATGCTTGTTCACAGCAACAATTTTGTACAGGCCGGTGTGTTTTCTGACAGTGTCCGTAATGTTTAACTTAGTGTTGTAATCAACATTTATTATTTCTACAGTTCCTTCAGATTTCACCTAAAAAAAAATAAAACAGATATTCTATGTCCAGTAAAAGCAAGGTCCCATAATCAATAAACTAAAGAATATACATAATTTACCTATACACTCGTACCTAGAGATCGTACTTTAAATATTTTTAAAACATTACATTTTGCATGTGTGTTAATTTCCATTCTTCTATGGCCATCAAACCATATTTACTGCATTGCATTAGAATCTCACCTGATTGTATCTCTTCTGTATGTTATCAATCATTGTTATTGAAGTGGAAAATTTGAAGTGGTTAAAAAGCAGGAATGAATATCACCTTACAACACAGCAAGCCTCATTTGACTCAGTAAAATGATGACGTTTTATTCTTGATATCGAATATATAAAAGCTTTAAACGTATCCATTATCTTGAATAAAAATCCTGTACAACAAATGGAATTTTAATTCCANAACGTATCCATTATCTTGAATAAAAATCCTGTACAACAAATGGAATTTTAATTCCAAATTTTTAAGGAAAAGGGGCTACTAGAACTCGCGAGAATCATAATTATATATCTTACTGAGGTAGATGTAATTCTGCTCGCTTCCGTTTGGCCATATGAAATTTCAGGTGTCGCAAAGCACTTAAATTAACTCTATTGCATTATGGCCACAACAATGTGTGTTTACAATTAAATACTATGTAAATTATGATATGCTAAGATGAAATTATTCAGAACACTTCGCGTAGCCTAACTGTCAACTGTATTAATTTTTGCTTAATGTTTATTTTCATACGTTTATTTGTTAGTACATTTGTACCTTCCTGTTTACCTAATGGCTTCATTAAAATATTACATCAGAACGAAGTAGTNGATTCGACAAAATATTTCGTTGACAATCAAATTTATTTTGGCCCAACACAGGTTTGGTTACCTAAAAGGTATGTTTTGTTAGATAAAAAAATTAATTTTTTGCTTGTAAAGTTTTTTTACTCAACATGTTATTTTGTTGTGGCAACTAAATATATTTTTGGTTTTCTACAAAAATATTTTAATGGCTGTTCTCTCAGTGTCGAAGTTGATACGACACTGTTTATAATTGTATGGACAAAATTTTGTCGCTGACATTAATAATGGTACAGCTTCACATTGTTAGAATATTTACTCTTTATTTAATTTTTAAAATAATTGTAACCTTTGCCTCAATTACACACACAAGGAAATGGTCATACTTACACAAAANCTTTATTTAATTTTTAAAATAATTGTAACCTTTGCCTCAATTACACACACAAGGAAATGGTCATACTTACACAAAACTGTAACTTCTACATCAGCTTCATCTTTTCCATGCTTGTTCACAGCAACAATTTTGTACAGGCCGGTGTGTTTTCTGACAGTGTCCGTAATGTTTAACTTAGTGTTGTAATCAACATTTATTATTTCTACAGTTCCTTCAGATTTCACCTAAAAAAAAATAAAACAGATATTCTATGTCCAGTAAAAGCAAGGTCCCATAATCAATAAACTAAAGAATATACATAATTTACCTATACACTCGTACCTAGAGATCGTACTTTAAACNAAGGTCCCATAATCAATAAACTAAAGAATATACATAATTTACCTATACACTCGTACCTAGAGATCGTACTTTAAACATTTTTAAAATATTACATTTTGCATGTGTGTTAATTTCCATTCTTCTATGGCCATCAAACCATATTTACTTCATTGCATTAGAATCTCACCTGATTGTATCTCTTCTGTATGTTATCAATCATTGTTATTGAAGTGGAAAATTTGAATTGGTTAAAAAGCAGGAATGAATTTCACCTTACAACACAGCAAGCCTCATTTGACTCAGTAAAATGATGACGTTTTATTCTTGATATCGAATATATAAAAGCTTTAGACGTATCCATTATCTTGAATAAAAAGCCTGTACAACAAATGGAATTTTAATTCCAAATTTTTTAGGAAAAGGGGCTACTAGAACTCGCGAGAATCATAATTATATATCTTACTGAGGTAGATGTAATTCTGCTCGCTTCCGTTTGGCCATATTAAATTTCAGGTGTCGCAAAACACTTAAATTAACTCTATTGCATTATGTCCACAACAATGTGTGTTTACAATTAAATACTATGTAAATTATGATATGCTAAGATGAAATTATTCAGAACACTTCGCGTAGCCTAACTGTCAACTGTATTAATTTTTGCTTTAGTGTTTATTTTCATAAGTTTATTTGTTAGTACATTTGTACCTTCCTGTTTACCTAATGGCTTCATTAAAATATTACATCAGAACGAAGTAGTNGTTTATTTGTTAGTACATTTGTACCTTCCTGTTTACCTAATGGCTTCATTAAAATATTACATCAGAACGAAGTAGTCTGTCACGTATTCAACCAGTGAAATTGTTTCGCCGAAACGTCAAGTGGTTTCCTACTGATTCTAATTGGAGCCATTTTCACTTATTCGAGTAGTTGAATTTCACTGAGGTTTTCCACTGATTCAAATTTATAGAGTGTATTTATTGGGCCTTGGCGCCATATGCCTAATGGCCCAAGCCATCAAAACCTGGTTGAAAGGATCTGAGGTGGCATAAGTTGGCACCCACCATAGCTTTAATTTTCTTAAACCTAATGAGGGGTGGGTGCCGAAGCACCACTCGAGGAGCCTGTGATTCGCCTTGATGGAGAGAGCTTATGTGTGATTAGTAATTTAGCCTTCCAGACTAGAGAGCGGGTTACTATGTTCTGATACTAGGGCATGACATTGTATGCATCTAAATAACATGGATACCTTAATACCAACTTTGAGGAGTCTATGACACATGCCTCTAAGTCTAAGTGGGCATGTAAAAAGAACTTTTCAACCAGATGGACTTTTCAAGCTGTAAACTTATCTTTAAGCTAAGACTTTGTAAGCTTATATGGCGCACTAGAAGAATGATGAAGCATCATGCTTATTAGTTAATTAAATTTCAGGCACTACTGTATCTTTCAAAGAATATCATAAAATATGCATGTTTAGCTATACACTCTTTGACTAAAAGTTAAACACTTAAAATGAGTTGTGGAAATGAGACTGCACAAGTAGTAATGTTACACAAAATAAGATCACACGGATAACAGGATGTCGCTTCTTATGTGCCTTGATAAATGCGCCGATTCGGTTCGGAAGACGTCGTACAGCCCTTGTATCACCTCCAGCTGTTCTAAAGGGTTCTATATATCCTGAAAATGGGCACAAGGTTGGATTGTATTCCAAACTTACCCATAACATTTCTATGCCAAAGATATAAATCGATTTTGGTTGATACGAGAGTGCCTCAACATTATACAGTGTTATGATATGATTTATGACAGACACATGTAAAGTGTAGGACGAGCGTTGTATTGTTTAAAGATTGTACCAGGTTGCGCTTAAATTATGCTTTGTCACTCGTCATCACGCCGTACATCCTCGTTATGGGACCCCTACAACCTCCACCATCTCTGCTCTGGAATTAACATCATCCTACTCATAGGAATGTGGATATCTAGTCCAACTGGCACCAACAGCCTAGACATTGTGTGGGATAATACAAGGTGTTGTTTAATGTTCAGTAACTGTGTCGGAACGGCAGGCGTCAATATCTACGGTGTTTATGATGCTTGCTGCACAACATGACCCTCGGTGTGGTCTGCATTGGTTGACCGGATCCTTTCCAACGGGTGTAGGTGTCCTTACATGCACACTTGTTACAACCTCAAGCAAATGCGACATCAGAATGCCCCCACATGCATGGCAGTTGCACGATACATCAACTGAGCCACATGCAGACCCTCCGCGAGATTCATACCAAACTCCAAGATCTGACAACGTTGTCTAATGCCTTTACGAGACACAGTATGTGTTCGAGTAACCTTCTTTCACCTTGCTGCTTGACTGTATGATGCTCTGCACACGCGTTGNTACGAGACACAGTATGTGTTCGAGTAACCTTCTTTCACCTTGCTGCTTGACTGTATGATGCTCTGCACACGCGTTGTAAAACTTTCGCAATTTTTGTGATGGAATTACTAACGCACTCTGGTGGTTGTTCTTGAGATTGCCGATAATTGAAACTGTATTCATTTACATATGGTACAATTAAAGGTAAATGTACAAAAATTGGTCTAGCTTTGATACTTTATTTATAGTGCTTCATATTTTTGCCTGTTATTGTTTGTGCGTGTCTATGTCTATATATATTTACGTAATTTTNCTTTATTTATAGTGCTTCATATTTTTGCCTGTTATTGTTTGTGCGTGTCTATGTCTATATATATTTACGTAATTTTCATTCATTATTTGATGTCATTTTTACTGTTTTCTTTGCGAATTTTGTTACGCAGTGGATATCTATTTGTTTTCGAGATTATCAAAATGTACTTTATTACAACGAACTATTAATTTATTGGTTTCTGTCATCCTGCAGTTCGTATATAGAACCCACTGTATTTGCAAGAATTTTTTCCGAGAAACACAATCAAAAGTTTTATTTAAATATTATTTTATTTCTTTAGGGAAATATATTTTTTGGGAGATTTAATATAAATAAATGTATAAAATATATCTTATAATTCTTTATTTAATATTTTATATATATATTTATAAATATTTTACGTTCGTGAGCGATAACATTTTGAAAAGGCAAAACATACAGATGAGTGCATAAATAATCGGGTAATGTCATGAGGAGATGGCAAGCAAAGCTTCTATAAAACAGTTATCATTCAACATTTAGTTCTAGGCACATTGTTGTTTGGGTAATTTACATATCTTAAACCGCAATTAATCTCGGTTCCTACTTTTAAAACCAGACAACATAGTTCATAAAATATTTGTTTATTAATTCATAATGNCCGCAATTAATCTCGGTTCCTACTTTTAAAACCAGACAACATAGTTCATAAAATATTTGTTTATTAATTCATAATGTTAACCATAAACAATCATTTACATATAAAGAACGTGANTCATAAAATATTTGTTTATTAATTCATAATATTAACCATAAACAATCATTTACATATAAAGAACGTTATTCAGTTATTATATTAATGCATACATAAATACACATATTATGTTTAATAAAGGCTGTCTATAGTAATTGAAATATATGTTACTCCAGTATTTAAGATTTACCTCTTTGTCTCCTTGGAACCAGGTGACAGTTGGAGGTGGCTCTCCTCTGATGTTTACGTCATACTTTATTGGTTTGCCGGCACGTACAATAATCGGCTTGAGGTTTGTTCTGTCAATCCTTGGTTTCACTAGAATAAAGAAGCTCAAATTTGTGAATTGTGTTACAATGGTTTTATTTCATGTAATGTTAAGTACACGCCTCAAAATAAGTTTTACAACACCGGGATATCTGAGTTACTAGGTTTCTCACGGCGCAAGAGAAAGAATGGAATGAAATATTAACATTGTCTCGACGTAATACCACGCCAGACTCGATGAATGTATTTTTCTGATGCACCTAATGTCCCAACAAAAAACCTACATGTGCAACCAATGTGCAAAACTTTTTTGAGGTGTTTTTTTATATGCAAGTGAAAATTGCGCCTAAGTGCTATAAAATTTCACATAAAACGCATGGAAAAATAGATTATGACCTTGTATGAAGGATCCCATATTAACACACACTATTGTTTTTCGACAAAGATGACAACGTGTTTTCGAGTATTTAATGCAAAATTTTTTTCTTTTCGCAAGATATATTATTGTGATAATAATAACTAACTCCGTTATATTTTGTATTGAAATTTTAAAAATGTTAACTTTTAAATAAATGCTTTTATATTTAGAAATATGTTTATGGTCAACATCTCCCAAACGCAACGTAGCAGTAGTATCAACAATAAAAAAATTGTTTTTTTAAGCACTACCGAATACTTACAAGCTTTATGTCTGACAGTGTGCGTCTTGGTTGGTTCTGATGGAGGAGATGGTCCAGCTTTGTTCACCGCCACCACTCGAAACTGATATTCTGCCCTTTCTTTGAGATCTGGCACTTTAGCAGTAAGCTGGTCTGCGGGGACCTCAACAGCTTTCTCCCAATCTGGTTTGAATCTGCAAACATAAGGATGTGTTTTTACGATAGCCTTTCGCCTTGTGGAAAGTCATATGTACTAATATATACATTAGGTTCCAGAGCAATATATTCATAAATGAATAATTAAAAACTTAATTAAGTTAATGACTGCCAGGTTGTTAAAATAAATTTATTTTCCAATTTATTTCATTTGTTCCTTCCTCTTATAAAAAGTATTAGCAATACATACTGCTTACGATTGGGTGCAACTATATAGATCATAGTACCTGACAATTCAAGATATTTTAGGATATAAATGCATTTATGTATGCATGCATGTACGTACGTATGTATAAGTGTGTGTGCGCGCGGCATTGTATTTGAAAGAAAAATGTTTGAATTGCTGTTATTTTTATCATTAGATTTAGTAAACGAAAAATCATCATTTTTAAATATAGTTCCCAAATTATTATTATTTCGTAACTGTTTCGATTTTATAATAGAATTTCATTTATTTACACATGTGTATAAATATAACTCAAGATCTTATAAAGATGAGATAAGCAAAAAACCAAACCTCTTTTTCAGTTCGTAATTGCTTATAGGTTTTCGAAAAGATACAATGATTTGGTAACATAATGAATTTGGCTGTTATATACAAAATGGTTCACAGTACCTGTATCACACATTTTTCTCGGCAACAACATGACACCGGGAATTCGTGAAAAAATTTTGATAACTATATCCTATATGAATTATCAATTGGAGTAATGACATTCCCCCGAAAATACCGGTGGTAGGGGTACGGTGGTGAGCTTTTCAATTGCAAATGGAAACAGGGGTCGTACATGTTATCGATGAATAGATCTTCTAAAAGGAAATAACGTTTACTAAGACAGATGTTTTCTGACGTGCATAGTTTACGTACAATAAAATAAATCATGTAAGCATATGGTTTGTGACGTGCGCTGTTAACGCACAATAAAACTGAACGAAAACTATTTTTATTCTTACTAAAATAAAATGGAAATAAAAGAAACATGTTTTCTGGCGTGCATACTTAGTGTATGTACAATCAAAAGGATGTCGGTTGTACTGTAAATGCCGGTATAGTGTGAGAGAAATACTATGAAATAGGAACTGGGAACACACATTCCTACACATCACATTTCATACGTGTTCGAAATGTTGACCATTCTGTATCAAATACGACTCTGCTCTCTATCTTACGTTCACTGTTGCTCGGCGGACCTCAGCGAAGCTGAGAGATATAAATGCTGATATGATTCTGTCTTTCATGTCTTCCCTCGTTGTTGGACGCGCGCCGTAGATTATATCTTTAATTCTCCCCCACAAAAAAAGGCAATTGGGGACAAGTTTGGAGAACGTGGGGACCCGAGATACAGTACCCATTCGTCCAATCCATCGCCTGGAGAATAACATGCCAACAACTAGCCGAGCTCTGCATGATAAGTGAGCAGGACAGCCAACCTGTTGACGCCACAGAGTTAATCTCACAGCAAGAGGGACATATTTGATCAGCTGATACAAACATTTCTCTAGGAAGTAAGCATACGCTTCACCATTCTATTGCCCTTACAAAAAAATGTTGTCCTATGACACGATGTCCGAGAAAACCACACCAAGTATTAAGGCTCCACACATGCTGGTTATCCACTTGACGGAGCCAATGTGGGTTGACTGGAGACCAGTAATGGGCATTATGTATGTAACGACACCATTACTCTTTAATTTGGCCTCATTAGTCCACGAAATACTGTGATAGAAAGCACGGTCCTTGCTCAGGTACCAGTTGCAGAAATCAATGCGCTTAGGAAAATCATTATTCTCCCAATTTCTTGGTGAAGTTGTAGATGGTACGGATGTAAACGATTACCAGTGAGGATTCTCCACACTGTACTTGAGACAATCCCGAGTCGCAGGCAGTCCTCCGTGTAGAATAATGAGGATTAACTACCATGACAGCAAGTACATCGACAGCCCTGTCTTCTCTTACAAGTCGTCTGATGTGACGACGTTTGTTGCGTTTCGGTTGCAAAATCATGTTGTGCGCACGCGGAATGCAAGACGATGGAAGACATTGTACGAGTGATGGACGCGCTGTGGGTATCTCTCTGCGTACAAATGGCCAGCAGTTCTGCAGTTCCGACGACATTCCCCTATTATCATTAGCATGTCAAATGCTTTTTTTTTTTGTAAACAGAATTCCATTCCGAAAGCAACACCACAGATAAACAATATCTGACACTGAAATAACACACGCGATTAATGGTTGCAATGTAAAACGAATGACTATCAGAATGAACGACCTTTAGATTGTCAGTTAACTTGCACGCAAAGCCTGCAGTTCCTAGAAGAGGTAGATGGATTTCCTACTTGCTGCGTAGTGCTGCATTATTCTCCGCTTTTGGCGGAAACAGTATAATACCTACTGCACGAGTGCACATGTCACCGCTAGTATAAAAACGAGTCTCACATTCCAACCGGCAATACCGTAATGGCGCACGTTGTGTATCTGACGTGCATAGTTTACGCTCAACGTATGATAATTAGATAAACTTTAATTTTATTACTAGACTGTTTCCGAACAAACGCGGAGAACCAACGCAAGCAGGTAAGCCATCTACCGCTAAAGGAACTGCAAGTTTTGCATGCACGTTAACTAACAATCGCAAGTTCGTTCATTCTGACAGTCATTCGTTTTACATTGCATGAATGACAGAATCAGAGTAGCATGTTGATCTCACGTCAGTGCTGAGGTCCGCCAAGCATCCGCGAATGTAAGATGGAGAGCAGAGTCGTAACTGACACAGGATGGTCGACATTTAGAACACTTATGAAGTGTGCTTTGTGCGAATGAGTTTTCCCAGTTCATATTAGTTCTCTCACACCATAAGGGTATTTACAGTACACCCGACGTCCTTTTTATTGTACTTGCACTAGGTCTGCACGCCAGAAAAACAACATGTTTCGTTGATTTCTTTTTGATTGCAGTAAGTAAACCACTTTTGCGATCCATTTTCATTGTGCATAAACTACGCACTTCACAAACCATATGCTTAGATAATTTACATTATTGTGTGTGAACTATGCACTTCACAAACCATATGCTTAGATAATTTACATTATTGTGTGTGAACTATGCACTTCACAAACCATATGCTTAGNTTTGTGCGAATGAGTTTTCCCAGTTCATATTAGTTCTCTCACACCATAAGGGTATTTACAGTACACCCGACGTCCTTTTTATTGTACTTGCACTAGGTCTGCACGCCAGAAAAACAACATGTTGCACTTCACAAACCATATGCTTAGATAATTTACATTATTGTGTGTAAACTATGCATGTCAGAACAAAAGTGTCTTAGTAAATGTTGTTTCCTTTTAGACGGTCTATCCAACGATACCTTATACGACCCACATTCCCATTTGCAATTTAGAAGCTCACTTCTAATACCCCTACCACGGGTATGTTCGGGGTAATGGGATTACCACCAATCGATGCTTCATATAGGATATAGTTATCACACTTTGTTTGCGAACCCTCAGTGTCGTGTTTTTTTTCTATAAAAAGAGGTGATACGGGTTCTGTGAATCATTATATATATATATATATATACACTCACACACACTACATATTTATGTAAGAGAAAACGCTCCACGTATTTTGTCGTTGTAATTTCGCAGCATCCTTTATAGATGACTATTTTCTTGTACGAAACATTTGTAAGCATATGTTAAATTCTGCATCAACTAAATTTGGTGAAAAACTCTTTTTACTGGGTAGTATTTTTTCGGCACTTTTATGTACGTGGCTTTAACGTTTCATCGACAGTGTGGTGGATCATAAAAGGCGGAACCAGTTCCTCGGACAACCAGAGTACTGGGGAAGGAATCGGCCATGGTCTCTAAGAAAGAACCATCCCATCATCAAACTCGATATTTCAGAAAATCACGGATAACAGAGTGAAAATTACCGGCTCAGGAAGATAACCCAGCCATCCCCAACAGCGAGTATAGTGTGTTACCACTGCGCCACGTTGTTTCAATCCACTAATTTAAAATTGCTACCATGTGGACGCTGAAACAAAACATTCCGAATTATTATAGTAACAGTGTATTTGGGAAAAGCAGATTATGAGAAGGCTCATGTCAAAGGCAATAGTGAAGTAAGTGGGTGGTAGTGGCAGTACTCTGTTTTTTCGTATATCCTAGAAAGAGAAATGCAGAGAGAAATAGTTTCCGTTATATATAATGTTGTGATAACACAAAAGACCTCTACGAGAAATTTGTAAAAATACGTTTATTAAAAAAATTTTTAAATTTTTTTTTGGGTCGGTTTACTATGTTTTTATACATGTCCAAGTGCTTTACATTTAATTATCAAGTCATGTAAACTTTATGGACCCAATATAGCTGAATATTTGGTGTGACTTTTGAGCTCTTCAATGAAATTTACCGTCACAGTAAACCTCTTCCGGAAGCCAAAATTAAAAATATACATAAAACTATATTGCAAACCATTTTGATTAATCTTGACATATTTCGCAATAATTCTGAAAGAAACGCAACAATTTTTTTGTTGAACTGAGGAAATGGTAACTTGGTACACGATAGCATAGAACTACATGTTCAAAATAGCAAACAAAAAAAGATTATACAGTTATAACTTGATAAAAATCTAACAGTTTCCAAAATAAATTTAGCTCTTATCGAAGTCTACAATGCTAGACGAAACTTAAGAAATAGTACGTTTTAGTTAGATTTCCCTTTCAGATTGAACATCGTATTATCAAAAAACATCTATGAAAATACGCACTTTAATCCTAGAATTTATGTATTAAAAATATTGTATACACAAACATTCCCAAAAATGTACTTTGATAGAAATATGTGCACAAAGGATGTTATCATGTTCTAAAACTGCTGAGTAGCTTGTAAGAATAATATGTTAATAAGCATTTTTTTTCCAAATTGAATGCGATGCCTTGAGGTTCAAAAAAATATGTTTTACTGCAATAAAAAATAGTTGATTTTTTTCTGATAACTTTAACATTAACATAATTCGTCAATTATTGTTCATATATGTTAGTGTAACCATTTTAAAACTTATACTTATAGTCTACGTACATAAAAAGTCAGTAAAGCATTACTTACCGATCTTTTTTCTCGATTATATATTTTTCAATTGGAGCACCACCGTTGCTAGCAGGTGGCGTCCACTTCAGATCTACGCTTTCATTGTCGTAGTCTGTTATTTCTGGAGTTCCAGGTTTTCCTGGTTCATCTACAAAACCAAAACACAATTACGTTATTACCATGCGTTCCTTAAGATGCTGGAGTTTGGATATAATCAGTCCTGGTTTCATGAGTTGCACAGAAACCATAATGTAATGTCAGTTTGTGAAAATTGAATACTGAACATTTTTATCTTCGAATGGACAAAGTGACATCGACATACATGTTCTGAGTACAGATAAATTCTTCAGAAGTGTTTTTATTTACAAGATATTATTAAATTGCCATTTATTGAAGAAGCTTGAATAAAATCCTTAACGAATCCATTTGAAACAAAACAAATACTTTTACAAAGGCCTCCAGAATAATGTGGTTGATAAATATCCACTTCGTTTTTGTCGGCTGCATGATAATATGCGCCATATAACCGAATATATGTAAGTAAACTATTAGGCAGTGCCGACTTATAGCAATATTTTTGAAATGTTGGCAATGTAAATCATATTAACTTCAAAATATGTTTAAAAATTGAGTTTGTAAAATTGGGGAGAAGAACACACAATCCATTTAGTTTTCTGCGAACGTTTTGTATTTCTTTTCTTATTTTGGTTTGATTTTGGCACGCACAGAGACTTGAACTGTGATTTTGAAAAAAAAATTGGTCGAGCTAGTACAACTACATAAAAATATGGTTACAGATAAAATAAGAGAGAAAGATACTATAACCAACACAATTAAGTAAACTAATATTTTTTTAAAAGTAAAATGTATTATTCAGGTAATGATTTGGAAAACCAAATTGTTGTCAAGAGTCTTACAGCAACAAATATCTTGCAAGAAATGTTTAAGTAATGTATAATCATTAGCAAAGACATCCCTATTTGCATAAAATTGGAGTTTTTAGGTCTAAATTTCGTAACTATACTTCGGCCATCACTAAAAGAATTAAGCCATCTGATATGAAATGTTAAGTTTCGTAAATTTAGAACAATTATACGCATTTTTGTACAGAAGTTGGCAAGACATGACAACATCTCCAGGTTTTCTCGCAGAAATGTACAAATTATCTGGTATTTGTTCCTAGCTAAAAAGTGTATTTAATCAAAACAATGGAAAAAGTAATATATGAATATCTAGTTTCAGATATTTGCATGTTATTTATATATGTGTAACTATATATTTAATACCCTGCTACTATACTACTGGTGGTGCATGCCGAACGAGAGTGAAGTTATTACATAGGGAGAAAAAGTTCAAATATTATAATTGTATGAGGATTATTTTTGTACAACACACAACCATAAACAAAATACACGAAAATTGTGAATATTCAGGGGCGCACTTACNGGTTCAAATTCCTGGCAGAATTAGGGTAAAACTTAAAGTTACATTAGAGAGAAGACTGTTAATAACTAATGCATATCACATGATACCGTGAAACGTCTAACTTTTATAAAAATTAATCGTGAATTGTTTGTAAATATCCATGAGGTTATTTATGTTATGAAACTAACCCCAAGAAGCCTAGACTTTGTGTTGTAGCGTCTAAATGAACTGGAATTGTGAGGTAGATTCATGCCAGTTTGAGAACGAACACTATATGAAGACTTAAATATGTTATTGTAAAATAGCTATTTTTAGTTATTTACTGTATATCCTTTTCTATTATTTTTGACATGAACACTTAATGTAAATTTGTGTAGCTTTTTCAAGTAATTTAATTTTTATCATGTAAGTCAAACTTATATGATATCATATATGATATAAATATATATAATATAAACACATAAAAGTGGTTTTTAAAAATTCATTGTCTTATGACTTTTAATGTCTCTAAATTTTAAGTGATGTTAAATAATTTTTATTTATTATTTTCAGGTAAGATTAAATAATTTTTTTAAATTTGAACAGGTACTGTAATAGAAAAATTTATCACTTTATATGCAAAAATTGTTTTTATTCTTTCCGTATTTATCATAAATAAATTTTAATTTATAGTCTTCAGAGTTTCTGCTGATATCTAACTCATTCAGATTTTCAAGAGCTGGTTTATGGTGTATAACGGATCTACGATGTATATTCCGTGTTTGGTGGCATTTCATATATGTTTTCATTGTCTGTCTGATGCTACATTCACGCCATATAAAACTTTAGCAATGGTCTTGGTGGATCCACTAAAGCATGCTGGTGACTATTGCTGGATGTGACACATCATAAAAACTCTATATTTACACACTCAGCGATAGTATGCACAATTACCAAATTATGTCATGTTATAGTTGTTATTTGTTGTTTGCTTCATTTGTTTGTCACTCATTTCATTCCAAGCAATTTAAAAACGGAAGAATTTAATACAAAATTACTGAACTAACACCCAAAATATTAGTATTAAATTTTTTGAAAACTTTTTTTATAATTTTCAGAACTGAAGACTACAATATATTTAATAATATCCCTTACATTCAAGCATATATTACTGGATTTAAAAATTAAAAATCAACTTCAAAAGTTTATAAATATATTACATGATTAGACCTACATTAACGATCATAAATAAAATTATAATAAAAATATTTAATCGTTGGAGACCAACGCAATTTTCCAACATATTTCCAAAATTAAAATAGTACTTAAATACAATATTTATTACCAAAAGGAAAATTTATGTTCAACATTTTCCTTTATTTATCATTGATTGAATATATATGGTAATATTCTTTTTAATAAATACTTTAAAGAAAATATGTCTGTTTTTAATTTAAACTCTATCTATTCGTTTTAACAATTTTTTTCATTTTCGAAGCGAAATGGTTTTAATTTTTTTATTTACGCAGTTGTGGGCCGACTTGCCTCATTACTTCCTTACGAACAGAAATCGTTCATGTAATTGGACCAAATGGGATGCTACAGCCTGCTGACACGAGAACAGAAGTATGCTCGTACTAACAATTTCTGTCAATGAGATCTGATATAATTATTGCAATAAAATCGCATGACATTTAACACATGTAGTTTAATTTAATTTCCACCACTTCTGCTAGACGCTCAACTTGTTTTGTCCATGGGCATGCTGAACATTTATATTTACATTATCTTTCTTCGGTAAGCCTTTGGAATACGTTTGTTTTTTAATTTGTTTTTCTTGAAAGTACTATTTTTTTTATAAACTTTGATTTGATTTGTGATAAACTATATTGGTAGTAAAATAATGTAACATTCATGAACGAGTAATTTTTTTCTCTGACGTTTGAGATCAAAAATGTATATGCGTATTATTATATCCGGTTTCATACACTTTAATAGTACCCAAATATGTCATAATACCGTAAATACAATGACTGAAATACATTTTTCGTTCCCATGCAAATTCCACACTACTCAAGTCGACCACTTCTCAAAAAGACTAGTTCAGTTGAAACTTCAATTCACTTTAAAAATTTTGGAAACATTTTCTAATTTCAACGATTTTCCGCGAAATGAATGTCACTATTATTAAAAATATGTGAATGTACTATTTATACTCACCAAATGGATTCTTGGCAATGATGGCCTTGTCGGTAACTAGAGGCTCTGAATCACCTTCATCATTCACTGCAGTGACACGGAATTTGTATTCTGCCCCTGGAGTAAGTCCCGTTATTTCCATTTCAGGCTTATCTTTACCTCCAGGTACACGGCCCACTCGTACCCACTTGCCAGTAGCTAAGTCCATTTTTTCAACTTCATACTCCTTGACTGGAGTACCTCCATCATCCTCTGGAGGCTTCCATGCAACTTTGCAACTGTTTTTAGTGACATCTTTAACCTCTAGTGGGCCCGTTGGTGAACTAGGTTTGCCTGAAAAAATAACATTACCATAAAATTAGTACTTTTTGTGTATATGTGTTGATTAAATGTAAGTGAAACTTTATCAATATCATATCTTAATTTAACGCGCTCACAACTAGGGTCACCAGACGTCAGGAAAAATGAGAACGCCTCCTTCTTTTTAATATTTTTATTGCTTCTGGCTAGATTTTTCATGGAAACTCAAAATGTCTGCCTTCTCTGATGTAATCAAATAGCTTAAGTATTTGTCTATGAATTACTTTCATACATTATTAATTCTTGTATTCAAAATTTGTTTTAGCTCTATTGTCAACATTATCTTGATAACCTCTGTAAAACACGTTTACGGATTTTATTCTCATTTACATTCATTTTCATGCAGTTAGTGTTATAATGTTTTGTTTAGTTAAACAATTCTAAGCAAAAATTTCTTCTTATGGTACCCAGATTTCACATTTAATGTTAACTGACGACTGGAGCAGTACACGGTATATTATGAAATTAATTATGCTTTTGAATTTTGTTTTTGCGTTGAATGCTAACGAATTCATTAAACTATTATTTTTCAAGATTTTGAGCTCAACAATATTTAAAATAAAATAACCTATGCGTATGCATTGAAAATGTAGTGCGCTCAATAAGTTCGCGGACGCTGT
Organism: Clitarchus hookeri; assembly: GCA_002778355.1. Taxonomy (NCBI): domain Eukaryota; kingdom Metazoa; phylum Arthropoda; class Insecta; order Phasmatodea; family Phasmatidae; genus Clitarchus; species Clitarchus hookeri. Next base: position 477,812 of record NQII01001160.1, read on the forward strand.
GGTGCTTGGCTGCCTGAACTCGGGGCGCCAGTCCACGAATTTGTTGAACGTCGTCGCGGTGCGTGGCTGCCTACATTCGGAGCACCAGTCAGTCCACGAACTTACTAACTATGGTAGCATAAAGTGCCGTGCAAAGTAAATTGTGTTGTTCAACTTTTTAATTTTATATCCTTCTTTTCCAAAGTAAGTGTCCTACTTATTTCTCCCGAGTGTGTGGTAACCCTACTCACAACTGAATCACTGAATACGTACATTGAAAATATTCTCAGTAATGTGTATCTGATATGTATTTTTGCACTGATTAGGATCAAAACTTTACAACAATAAGATATTGAAAATTCAACAAGAATGATATAATATGATAGCTAAACAACTACGAAACAGCCACTTTTATCTAATAAAAGCAAACATTAATAAATTTAAAGTCTGCAATGAGAAACTGTGAAATACGACGACACTGCATATATATTCATGAACTATTTTACATTGTGTGTAATCAAAATAAGGAAAAATGGCATTAATTTAAAACATTTTGGTAGTTATAAAATACCGATCCCAGCGCAGCGAAAAAGTCACTTAATCGGAAGGTACCCCCCGGGGGCTGTAAATGACTTTTTGAAATTGAGTTCGTTACTAAATGGAAATTGATTTTGTCACTAAATGAAAAATGATTTCGTCACTAAATGAAAAATGATTTTGTCACTAAATGAAAAATGATTTCTTCACTAAATGAAAAATGCTTTCGTCACTAAATGGAAATGGATTTCGTCACTAAATGGAAATTGATTTCGTCACTAAATTAAAAATGATTTCGTCACTAAATGGATATTGATTTCGTCACAAAATTAAAAATGATTTCGTCACTAAATGATTTTAATGGAAATGCCAATCCGAGCTGCGCAAATAATTTGTGTCATAAGTTGTGTTGGGTTTTTTATGTCTGAGCGCAAAAAAAAAGTTGCGTCTTTATCTAAATACAATATTTGACGCAATTTTTTTTTGTATTTACGAGCGCTTAAAAAAAATAAAATGTATAATAAATGAATATGAATTCAAATGAAAATAAATTGATACCTAAATATACGAAGACGACTATTGCAATGAAAAAGGCTAATGCAACTGGTAATGTTTGGAACGAATATAAATTTAAGCGTGATGTTTTTGTGAAAAGTAAGAAGGAGAAACCGAAACAACCATTTGCCAAGTGTGAAACTTGTAACCACTACTACAAACCATCTCTAATAAAAAGTCATCTGAGAAGTAGATTACACAAAGGAAAAGATAAGCAAGTTAATTGTGAGGCTTGTGGACATAACTGCAAACAATCTCTCATAAAAAGTCACTTGAGGAGCAAAGTACACAAATACACACTCAGATTCAATGTTGAAGAAATTGAAGAAGCATTTCAAAGTAGGATCAAGACTTATGCTGTAAAGAATGTAAATCCTTACGAAGACCCAAATCATTTCCTAAACGATATAAAAGTTACTGTCATCAGCATAATTAATAAACATTTAAAATCAATGGACCTCAAAGTGAACATGAAGTTTTTCGCTGAGTAAAAAAGAGGAACTGGTGACAATATCGAATATGTAGAAAGCTCTTTCAAAACCAAGAACAAAATTATACTGATACCAACTGATCTAGAAAAATATTATACCGATATCATATTAAAAATCATAGCTGAGATGGGTGCATTTGAAGCAAAGGGCTCTCAGTGGGTGCTCAATAGGATATTCAACCTAGAGGTGCGAATAAATAAATATGTTCCATTTAAGGGTAGCTCTTATATAGATCTTCCAGAAAAAATCAAAGCTAAGCTAGCAGCAATTAATGTTAAGAACAATTATCAAAATGTTTTTAANAAAAATGTTTTTTATGGTCTATTCTATCCGCATTACATCCAGCACAAAAGGATCCTCAAAGAGTGAGCAAGTATTTGGATCATGAACATGAGTTTGACGAAGCACTTAAGGGTTTGGAATTTCCTATAAAATTGGATAGCATACCAACATTTGATAAAATAATTGGACTATCAATTAATGTATATGCATATGAAGAAAAAGAAAACAAGGACAATAAGGAATATATAATCTATCCATTAAAAATAACAAAAAATAAGGCGGATAAGAATATTAATCTGCTCTACATCAAAGATAAAAAGAATGACCACTACTGCTGGATAAAAAGTCTTTCGAGACTTATTGCATTACAGGTGACAAAGCATGATCATAAAATATACATATGTGATAGATGCTTGCAACACTTCTACTCTGAAAGCAAGCTAAATTCTCACGAAGAAGACTGCCGAGATCATGATGGAATTAGTCGAACTTCCACATAAAGAAAATAACATACTAAGATTCAAGAACAAAAATCATTCTTTGAGAGTCCCTTTTGTGATATATGCCGATTTTGAGTGTGTGTTAACAAAAATCGAAACTTGCCAACCAAATCCCGACGACTCCTATACGAAGCCGTACCAAAAACACGAGCCTATTAGTTTAAATTACTATATAAAATATGAACACGAATACTATAACGCACCTGTAACTTATGAAGGATCTGATGCATCTAGGGTATTGGTCAAGATGTTAATGGAGGAAGCAAAGGCAATAGGAGATGTCTACAAAAAAGAAAAACCCATGAGTCCCTTAGCCAAGAAAGAACAAATTGGTTATGATACAGCCACCCATTGCCGTATATGTGAAAAGACTTTCGATGGAGACTCTGTGAGAGACCATGGCCACCTTACAGGTAGATTTAGAGGAGCCGCACACAAAAATTGTAACTGATCCTATAGAAATCCATGTTTTGTTCCTGTGTTTATACACAATCTATCTGGATATGACACACATTTATTTGTAAAGGAGCTGGGTATCGATGAAAATAAAATTGACCTAATTCCCAACAATGAGGAAAAATATATTTCTTTCACTAAACATGTATGTGAGGGCGTAAAACTAAGATTTACTGACTCATTAAAATTTATGGCTAGCAGCATCGATAAGCTCTCTAGCAATATTTCCAGAAGTCAATTCCGGGACACGAGTAAGCATTTTTCCAATGAACCTCTAGATCTTGTTATAAGGAAAGGCATTTATCCATATGACTACATGGATAGTGTTGAAAAGTTTTGTGAGACATCACTGCCTAATAAGAATGCATTTTACAACAAACTGAACAAACATGATATTACATATGAAGACTACGAGTTTGCAATAAAGGTGTGGGAATCTTTCAACATTAAATTCTTAGGAGAGTATACTCAGTTGTATAACAAAACATATGTATTGGTATTAGCAAATATTATAGAAAACTTTAGAGATGTATGTCTCAAAACAAATAAGCTTGATCCTGCATGGTATTCCGCAGCACCAGGGCTAGCGTGGGATGCAATTCTCAAACATACTAAAACAGAACTACAACTACTAACGGATTAAAATATGATTTTGATGATTGAAAAAGGCATTCGTGGTGGAATATCAAAATGTTGCAAGAGGTATGCCAAATCAAATAATAAATATATGAATGATTATGATGCCAAAGTTGAAGTGTNTTGAAGCTTCTTATCTGGCATACCTGGATGCCAATAACTTATATGGATGGGCTATGAGTCAGTATTTACCTTACGGCGGGTTTAAGTGGAGAAATACAAAAATAGATGTAACAAAAATTCGAGATTATGCCAGAAAAGGCTGTATATTGGAAGTTGATTTGGAGTATCCACATGAACTACACGACCTCCACAAAGATCTACCACTGGGTTCAGAGAACAGAATACCTGAAGGTTCGAAAATGCCTAAATTATTAACTACCCTATATGACAAAGAAAGATATGTACTGCACTACGTAAATCTTAAGCAATATCTGTCCCTCGGAATGAAGTTGAAGAAGATCCATAGAGTTCTGGAGTTTGACCAATCAGACTGGCTCAAGTCCTATATTGATCTAAACACAAATATGCGAACGAAGGCATCTAATGATTTTGAAAAAGACTTCTATAAACTAATGAACAACTCTGTATTCGGCAAAAAAATAGAGAACATTAGAAACAGAGTGGATATACGGTTGTGCACAAGCAGCAAGCAAGTGGATAAATTAGTGGCTAAACCAAATTTTAAAGATAGAACAATATTTACTGACTCATTGGTCGCAGTTCACATGAATAAAACAAAGCTGTGTTTTAACAAGCCCATTTATGTTGGAATGAGCATACTTGACTTGTCGAAGACCTTAATGTACGATTTTCACTATAATGTGATGAAACCAAAGTATGGGGGAAATATTGAACTGTGCTATCAAGATACTGACTCATACATATATTGTATAAAAACACCAGACTTCTACAGTGACATGAAAGAAATGATCGATCATTTTGATACAAGTGATTATCAAAAAAATAATAGATATAACATGCCACAAATAAATAAGAAAATTATAGGCAAAATGAAAGATGAACGTAATGGAAAAATGATGGAAGAATTTATTGGTTTAAGAGCCAAAATGTATGTCGTAAATGTGGAAGGTGATGTAAAGAAAAGAGCAAAAGGTGTGAAAAATACTGTAGTCAGGAATGAGATAAGTTTTGATGACTACAAAAAGTGCTTCTTTGGAAAAGAAGTGGTGTACAAAAGTATGAATCTCATAAGATCTAATAAACATGAACTGTTTACAATAGAGTTGAGAAAAAAAGCATTAAGTTCCGATGATGACAAAAGATTTATTCTTAAAGATGATATTAATACACTGCCATGGGGGCACTACAAAATTGAAAAAGAGTAAAACTATGAAATATATATATTTAATATATNTATATATATAAAATGAATTCCTGTATGATTGTCGTCTTAATTTTAATAACCTCTAGCAGAGGTGAAAATCAAACACTGCCCACAATAAAATATTTGAATGATTTTGGGTACTTGATTGTATCCGACAAAGATATTACACATGTAAATTCTTCAATAGTTTCAAATGCTTTCCGACTTTTCCAAGAGTACCATATCATAACAATTAGTGGTGAAATAAGTAAGGAAACACTGGCACTAATCAGGGCTCCTAGATGTGGGGTACGAGATGATGTATTTGACTTTACTACATCTATTACCAAATGGACTACGAAAGTAATAAAATGGCATTATGTTTTAGCCAGTCAAGATATACCACAACTAACTCAGAAGCGTTTCATATGTGGGACAAATATACTGACATTGCGTTTAAACACGATACCCAAAATCCACACGTAATAATATCAAACAAACGAGGTATTCATACATTTCAAAAGTCTCGACAAGTATGTAACAGCAAATTTTATGGGAGAGGTGGAGTGCTGGCTTGTGCTTTTTTCCCGTCATCAGATAACTCACCTGTTGAAATTCACATTGATGCTGAAGACTGGTATCTTAAAAAAGACAACAAATCCCAAAGCAAAAAAAAGTCTTATCAATGTGCTATTACATTAAATAGGGCATGCCTTAGGAATACATCATTCGAATGTCTACAAGTCTGTTATGTATCCAATTTATGTCTCAGATCGACTAGCATTACAAACTGACGATATTTTGGCAATACAGAGTCTTTATGGTAAACCTAAAAGACCTGTACATTCGTTACCACCTCCTAAACCAAACGTTTTACCCCCTACAAAAGAGGTAGTTTGTGTGACTTGAAAAACATCAACATATTTTTAATAGTCAATCAAGTGATGTATATTTTTTACAGAAAGTATGTTTCGACTTATGACATAGTAGATAAAATAGTTAGTAAACCACAGCTTATCACTGACTGGCTGTTGTTCTTACCTTCAAATTTTGAAGGCTTTACCTCGATTTATCAGAGGCCTTCAGGAGAAATTGTAATGTTTATCGAGTCAAATGTATATATATTTGAATATCCTAGTCTGCAACTCGTGTCTGGTTATCCAAAGGTTATTAATGAATTGGGGTTGTCTCAAAATTCCAAAATTAAAGCAGTTGTAAACACCTACTCTGGCCGCACTTTTGTATTTTACGATGAAATGTATTTTATGGAACTGGATGAGTGCTTATTCAGGGCTAAATATTTCGGCTTAATTTCAAAGAAATTTCCAGGCTTGCCAGCGGGGTTAGACTCTGCCTTTAGATACACCAATGGACTTGTATACTTCTTCAAGAACACAACCTACTATGAATTCAGCTAGTTTACAAGCGGGGTTAGACTCTGCCTTTAGATACACCAATGGATTTGTATACTTCTTCAAGAACACAACCTACTATGAATTCAGCGAGTTTACGAACATGTTGAACAGAGCTGCCAGATTTGATCTTTCAATGTTCAATGTAAAGTGTCCTACATTACCATCGTCATATTCAGATATTCTTAATCAGTTCAAAAAGCTAGTGCTGCAAATGGAGACAGTCTCCGTACATAACATTTTACTTAAATATGATAATATTTTTAATGGGAAGGATCCCATTAAACAAATCTTTGATGTATTTAGAAAAAAGGTGCCAATAATAAATTAAAAAAAAACAGTATTTAGAAAAAAGTTATTATGGGTGTCATATTTTGTTTTTAATTATTGAATCTTTAAAATAAAGGTTTTTTAATGGGAAATGACCCATTANCCATTAAAAACTAATAACCATACATGTTTGCGCACTAGTTAGCTTCAGTTATTCTTTCACTTTTAACATCATAAATTAGGTTTCTTTGGCTTATTAGCACCACATTGCAAATAGTTGAAGCTTCGATTGGCTAATTAAAATAAACTGTAAATTTCAGATTTCTTCGATCCTTTACAATATAGGTTTTTCTGTAAGAACAATCAATAATATACAATGGTCTCCTAGAAACAAATGCATCGGGGTTATAATATAGGTCATTGTTACAGTAAGGAGTATCTAGCTTGGTCTTTGAATTTCTAAAATCATTGTAGGCAATGTACATCTTATCGAAAATTTTATCCTCGATATCCAGGTTCCAATTCTCTTTAGGGAACACTTCATTCCTTCCATTCTTAATAGAAATATTTTTAACATGACTATGGTCAAAAATTGAACCATGTTTGTCTTGATCAGCATTTTCTTTTCTGTTTAGCTGAAAGCCAACAATGACAAAGTCAGGCATATCGAATTGGATTGAGTTGAACTGATCCTTTATATCAAACTGGAATGAGTTTGCACCAGTAGGTACAGGTTTTTCAAGACATTGCCAATAATTGAAACCGATGGGAATTTTGTGTTGTTTGTATAGTTTTGCTTTAATATCGTCTCCATAATTAGGTTCGTATTCAACAATTGGCCAAAGGATTTCCATTTTCTCAATAACAATTTTACCAGCATCTGGAATAATAACAGCAGCTCCATTTGTTTGTGTTTTAGGCCTTCTGTAAATAGAAACATCATCATCAGAATTTCGAATGAATATAATCTTGTACCCGCCTTTCCAGAATATTTCATTACAATCCCTCATAAACCCAAACAAATATCTTAATGGATAGACAAGTTCATTATATCCATCTGCCTTAAAATATTTGCCTTTTTCTACCCCTGCTAGTTGCAAGTACGATGATTCCGATTCTGAGCTAAGCAATGCATGCATCATAGTCGAAGTGATGCCAGGATTGTCAATACTTTCAATTATATTGCCATGCTTAGAGATCTCTACTCTTGAGAACTGGAATGGGAAGAAATTCTCACAAAGGTCAATAGTTGAAGTTTTTTCATAACCCGCATTTGTATCTCTTTTAGTTAGCTTATACTGTTGGTACACATAAGCCTCATTCGGATGTGTAAATGCATCGCCAACAGGAATATCAAACTCAATGCGCTTGTTGTATTCATTTAAATTGTTTTTTGTCTGGTCGTTTGGTGGAAACGACTGACGTTCATAGCTTTCAATTTTTTGTATACTCATTTATTATATAAAAAAAAAATTAGTTTTTTTAAACAACTGCACTTTCTTTATCAACCCAAGAATTATGACTACTATCAAAACCCAACCATTTAACAAGCAGCTTATTTCCTTTCCTTCGTAAAACTTTTTCTACTAAGAAGTCTTGATCATACTGGGTCTTAAGCAGCTCTGGTTCATAAAATATACCCTTGATGGACTCACTTTTCAAATCTTTTATTCTGTATGTTATGGGGTGCGTGTACAATACTTCACATACCTTAAATACTTCAGTGGACCAGTTTGGTGTATACCCCTTTTCAAACAGGCCTTTACTTTTATTTAGACGAACCTTATATCCTACATCAAACCGTGCTTTAGCCATTTTTCTTTCTCCACCATACATGTTGATTAGAATATACCTTTCATTCTTTGCGCTTACATTGGCAGGTTTCATCCTGATTGTGCTGTGAACAGAGTTATTGTATTCACTTATTAATTTAGGCAATATATCCACCCATTTATAGCTTCCCTGCACAGTAAATATCTTCCAAATCTTCTCCTTCAATGTTCTATTAAATCTTTCTACAACACTGACTTTCTTTCCGCTGTATGTTGAATAGCATGTTATGTTGTTATTGACTATTAATGTCTAAAATGATTTATTGTAAAATTATTTCCCTTCCTCTGTTTGTAAATGCATAGGACTGCTGCCATTCAAAAAAGTTTTAAATGCTAAAGTAACATTTTCACCTGTTTTATCTTTGACAGATATTGTCCATGCATACTTGGAAAAAACATCAATCACGGTCAGCATATACTTAAACCCCTTGTTAAGACTGTGTATACCTTTTAATGATCCAGAGTCCATCTCAACCAAGTCAGCCTGCCAGAGATCGTCGATGCCGAAAGATAGAACAGCCCTCCTGGGGAAATTTTTTCGCATTGGTTTATGAATTTCATTTGCAATATCGTCTTTTATACTCCGACCAGTGAACATTGACTTATTGGTACCACAACATCTACAAACACATTTAATTCTTGCATTCTTTGTAAGTTCATATGAAACCTTATCACTTATTGTATGCTTCCTACACTTGAGACAGTACATATTTAAGTTATCAATATTCATTTTATATATACATATAATAATTGATTACCGAAGAACAAGCTAAAATGAATATTGAGAGAAGAAAACACCTAATTGAAAAGTTTAAGGCCTTCCAGAAACTACATAAAGACGAGTATGATAAAAATAAAAGACAGGAACAACCATTGATAGATGTGATAAAGGACTTGGGACAAAAAGTTGAGCATGTAACAAACGAGAATAAAAACCTAATCAAGGAACTTGTTCCATTTGCTGTAAAGAATTTGTACTACCCACGAACGAGTACGGAAATGTCATTTGAGAGGAAACTGTTTTGTAAAGCAGATACCGGTGATGATGGCGTTGAACGCTATGACGATGGCGTAGAGGCGTTGGAGCGTTTGTAAAATGATATTGTACCGTTAACTAACTATAGAACAACATTTATTGGAGAGAAAGTGACTGAATTCTTAAATAACTGCGATGACCATGTTTTTGGACTAAGACCTGATGGAAGCAAAAGGTATATTGGCGATAGCGAAGTAATATTCAACAATGACCGACTTACTGTAAAAGATCGAACATACATTGGAACTGATGGTTTGCTGAAATTGCTAACTCGTAAGGATGTATCAGAAAGTGACTACACTGCAACTGACTATGAAAACTATAGTCATATCCTAACAGATACAAATGCAGTTTTTCAAAAGAATGACCCCAACTCGGGAACACCAAAATCAAGCAAGGGCGATAAATGGAAAACTATCGTTAGACCAGTGTACGATATGATAAAGAAAAACCGCAACTCTCCTCGTACAGGAACAGGTATAAAGACATATACAGGTTATCCCAAAGAACACATATGGATGGATGATGTTAGGAAGCTCATTGATAGGCTTCTTGTTATTTATGGCGAAGAGAACGCTGGAAATGATAACTATTACAATGAGAAGGTCGGAATAATGGATATGCTCAACAGCAAGTTTAGTGACTTTGTTGTGAATAATCCAAAAGGTATACCATGCCTGATACAAATGTTGAACACAATACCCCCTTCTTTCTGGGAGTCGGAGACTCATGGAAAGGGATTATTCACTATTATAATAAATGGCCTACCTTTTGAGTTGCATGCCCCAGGCTATAAATTCCTAGACCCAGGTACCAGACTAAAAGAGAGACTTGAGAGATGTAATAAACCTGTTAATCCATTAGATGAAACTGCAATGGAGCATGATATAGCTTATCATCACCATAAATATCTAGCTGAAAGACACGTAGCTGATAAGGAACTGGAAAAGAAGGCATTCAAAAGATTGTTAAACTCAGATGCTGATCTCAATGAGAGATTGTGGGCTGGTGTTACTGGATCTGCAGTGCATATTAAATGTAAGCTGTGCTGGGGAATTAAAATAAAATTTTAAAAATATTAGTTATAATAAATTACAGTAAAATACATCGCATTTCAAGTTTCTAGCGAGGAGCTGGAGGGTTTGAATATTGATTCTTTCCTGACGAAAGACCAACTGGAACGCAAAAACAAGAAATTGAAGGAAGGCAAAAGTATGACTATCACAATCTCAACTCCACAACTTAAGAAAATGTCTAAGGAAATGAAGACTGGAAATGGTTTGACATCTCACAATGGTGGATTTTTACCTTTGATTTTTGCAGCATTGGGAGCTCTAGGGGCATTGGCAGGAGGTGCCTCATCAATTGCTACATCAGTAATTAATGCTAAGAAGAGAGACTAGGAATTGGAAGAACAAAATACATAATTTAGCCATGGAAAAACAAGGTAACTTTGATATTTATATAATGGTTAAAAAATTAAACATTAAAAATTTTCGAGGTGTATTTATGATTGATAAGCTGCCTAACACGCCACTCGATAAGGAATGTGGGATTGTTAACCTAGATGTTTCAAAAAACTCTGGAACACACTGGGTATGCTACTGGAAAAAATCCAATAAAAAATATTTTTTCGACTCATTTGGTGGAGGTCCACCCCGGGAATTGATTGTGTATCTCAGTGGTAATATTATTTATAACGATAGCAGAATTCAAAATTTCCAGAAAGTAATTTGTGGCAATTTGTGTGTCATTGTGCTAAATCACTTTTCACATAATTTTAAATTTCCAAAAATTATTTTACTATTAATAAACTATGGATATATGTAGAAATGCATTAATGCCCTCTTGGATTGAAGATCAAATTAAAGAACACCAGGATAGTGATACAACTACTGAGAAGATCAATCCTAATGATTTAGTTTCACACCCACAGTTAAGTGCATTTATAACCACACTGACAATAAATAAAAGATCCTTGGATAAAGCCTTTCTTACCTACTTGGAAGAAGAAAATAATATAGATTTTGAAAACAAGAGGCTTAGAAATGTGGGAACTCCTATTGCTCCTTATGATGCCGTCAATTAAGAGTACTATCAGTCTAACAGAATTGACATTATTCGTTTAGTCAGGAAATACAGTTCAAAGGACAAATTATTTTACNGTACTATCAGTCTAACAGAATTGACATTATTCGTTTAGTCAGGAAATACAGTTCAAAGGACAAATTATTTTACCTAGGTAATAATCAGACACAATATATTTTTATGAGAAGTGGAAGAGTAAATGAGACAATAATGAAACCATAGGATAATAAAGGAATTATCAAAGTATACCATAATTTAAAAAGCATCGCCATACATAAGGCCTTCGATATCGCGCCCGATGATAAGATATTTTTGAAAATTCCAAAAACTTTCAGTGTACCTGACAGCACAGTTGTGTTTTTTGAAATAGTTATGGTATATAAATATATTTAAAAAAAGAGCAGAGTCTGTTATTTTTTAATGGAAATGTTTCCATCAAAAGCAAAGAAAAATGTGCTAATAATATAAGGATTTAAAAAGTCTTTAATATTATTAAATACTACCATTATTCAACTTACAAGTTGTGTCTATTGTTACAAAACCATATTTCTTATTCCAACATTTTGAACAAGTCTCCCTAAATTTCTCAATGGGATATCACCACCAACAAAATCGCTATGAATATGTTTAAGATTTGTATAATCTTGTCTGAATATGCAAAAAAAATTGGCATTGACTTTTATAAGCTGTTTAGGCAATTTTGAGTATGTCTGAGCTAAATAGAAACAATCAATATATTTGTGTCTACCGCGAGTGAATAAATCTCTTACTTTGTCCTGATTTTCAAGTATGACATCATAAAAAACAACAACAGAGTCATTACAACATTCATCCACAGTAACCATTTCTTCATTTGTAGGGAAAAAGTATGCTATTGGTTCAGATATTTATTTTGCTGCTACCTCTGTATCTTCCTTTAAAGCTATATATTTAGGTTTGTTCAGACTTTTTGAACACACATATAAAGTACCAAAGTCCAGCCATCCTGGGGAACATATAAAATTATCTATCATAAGTGTGGTTTTTCTGCAATTACTAGGGCCCACTATCAAACATCTAATATTATTAGGCATTAATTCTCCATGATGTTTTGTCAATACAGTTTTGTCTGGTATCCTTATTTTAATATCCCAGTCTACCTGTTTTATGTTTCTTTGATTGTTCATTTATTTAATAGATTTTTTTTATTGTAATAAATGAGTTAAATATTCAAGCTAACAGATAACAAATCAGTGTTGATGAAAAGGCTGCATTATCCTTTAGAGATAGAGGAGCACTCAGTAGCTTTAGTTCAGTTCTATACTGCATACCTAATGCCTAACATTACACCTGTGAAAAATAGGCTCTATTTTAAAAACCTGGGTGGTATGGAAACATCAGTTGAAATTCCAGTTGGCCAATACAGTTTAAAAGATCTTGTAAAAACTATAAAGACAATTCCCCTGTTTGACGTAGTTCCAATGGGTGGGGGAGAAAATAACAGCATATCCCTCGAGCTGGAAAAGACAACAAACAGGGTGAAAGTAAAATGTGTGTTTGATTTACAGTTTGGAAAATGGGGTTCGATAGGGGAACTTTTGGGTTTCACAGAAAATAAAATATTGAAATCAAACGAGTTCCATTTTGGAAATACAATTCCAAAATTTGTTCCCTTTGATACAATAAATATACACTGTAATATAGCTAATGGGATGATATTAAAACATGATGAATATACCCACAGNTAGCTAATGGGATGATATTAAAACATGATGAATATACCCACAGAGAAACTAGCATAATTGCTACATTCAAACCAAGGACGACATTCGGATTTGGTGATACTATCTATTACGAGCCTGCCTATCCATTATTTTTTCCCGTGCAAACAAGTCAAGTAAAGGAAATAATAGTTGAAATAAAGGTTGACAAAGGTAAGTTAATAAATTTTGATTCTTCAGAATTGTCTGTAGATGTGAGACCGTAGATACTTATATTTATATTAAAGAAAAGGGTATTTTTAGGTTGGAAGTACTCATATAANAAGACAACAAACAGGGTGAAAGTAAAATGTGTGTTTGATTTACAGTTTGGAAAATGGGGTTCGATAGGGGAACTTTTGGGTTTCACAGAAAATAAAATATTGAAATCAAACGAGTTCCATTTTGGAAATACAATTCCAAAATTTGTTCCCTTTGATACAATAAATATACACTGTAATATAGCTAATGGGATGATATTAAAACATGATGAATATACCCACAGAGAAACTAGCATAATTGCTACATTCAAACCAAGGACGACATTCGGATTTGGTGATACTATCTATTACGAGCCTGCCTATCCATTATTTTTTCCCGTGCAAACAAGTCAAGTAAAGGAAATAATAGTTGAAATNCTATCTATTACGAGCCTGCCTATCCATTATTTTTTCCCGTGCAAACAAGTCAAGTAAAGGAAATAATAGTTGAAATTAAGGTTGACACAGGTAAGTTAATAAATTTTGATTCTTCAGAATGTACTGTAGATGTGAGACCGTAGATACTTATATTTATATTAAAGAAAAGGGTATTTTTAGGTTGGAAGTACTCATATAATAACTTTAATGGTTATTTAAACCATTTAAGTTTCATATTAATAAAAACTAAAGAATATAGGTCAGGCGCATTGATAAATGCAATTGCATAGTGTATCTGACCTCAATACACAGCGCGCGCGAGTTCTCTTGGTGTAGGAACAGGTTTTCTGTCTTACCGACTTGCTATCTAGAAACGGCCGCGCTATCTGTGACATAATATGTGAACCAGGATGTAGTCGAGATCAGTGTATACACACTCTGGATGTGATTCATTCGGTGGGACTCGCAATGTAACTTGTATGAAGAACCTCGCCTAGCATCTTGCCAGTTTAGCTCAGTGGTAAGACGTCCGACTCTTAATGCAATGTTCGTGGGTTCAAATCCCAGGCTGAGCGGATAAATTTACAGTGTGTGTGTGTGAAGGTGCCCGCATCCACACTGTATGTTTATCAACCGAGTCATTCCAAATTTGAGCTAATAAAATTAATGCTTGTACTCTTAGTAGATCTAGGAGTAGCAGATGCAACTATATTTTACCCCTTAAAGCCCAGCATAAATACTCTCTACAGTAGTCAGTATTGTATCAGACGTATAGCTGGGTGATCTCGGATGGTGAAGGCGCCACACCATCTGAGAGGGGGTACAAGAAATTTAAAAAAACTCCTTCACCTCACCATTTAAAAAAAAAGGCCGGCTGAGAGGTGAGGTGGGGGTGTTCTCCGCAAAACGGAGTTTTATTGGTCTCAAAATTAGGCCTTAATAATAATAAAAAAAAGTCCCTGGCGAGTCATTAAGTTGATTGTCTACCTTTTGCAATTTTTTCTTGTAAAATAATACCGACGGATAATATTTATATAGACAGTGCAATGAAAGATTTAGAAAAAGAATTACGTGTTTCACCTACTTTAATATGTTATATTTGGAGGTGCATATCTATAATTGTAATTAGACTATGTTGCACAAAGTCTGAGTGGTAATTATATTTTATGGTTTCACAATCATTAAAACTTTATAGAGATATGAATGCTAATGAAAATAAACTGACGTCTTATTATACGAATAAATGCATTTACTCTTTTACAAACAGAATAGAATGCCTTTGTGTGTCCCCATTTTTTTTCAATCCTTTATACACAAGACTTGTGCCTCCTTGATTTACATCACTTATCAGTTTTGTACTGAAAATGTATACATATCTGTCTGGTAGGGTCACCTTAAAACTTCCTGAAGTCACTACAACTTTGGGACTGAACTTGGTTTCATTTATTTCAGCGTGGTTTATCGGGTAGGACTGCCATATAGTGAGGTCGGAAAGTTTCATAAAATGGCTGGTGCTGTTTAATGCATTTAGTAACTGATCCATGTTATGTTTTGTTTATTACATATTTTCATTTCTTTAAATGAAAAAAATTCTCGCTGCTAATTATTTTTGCACAGCTTGGATCGGCATTTCCGTCAAAATCATTTAGTGACGAAATCAATTTCCATTTAGTGACGAAATCATTTTTCATTTAGTGACGAAATCAATTTCCATTTAGTGACGAAATCATTTTTCATTTAGTGACGAAATCAATTTCCATTTTGTGACAAAATCAATTTCAAAATGTCATTTACAACCCTAGGGGGGTACCTTCCGATTATGTGACTTTTTCGCTGCGCTGGGATCGGTATTTTATAACTACTCATTTTAATGAAGTTGTACTAGATATTTCAGCAAAATCTGAATTTTTTCCGACGCTATCTAAACATTTGTAGAATAATGCTGATTTTCTGCGAACATTGCATAAAAGTTTATCTTAAGAATAGCCTAAAGTAATCACATAAATATATATTTTAATATCTGAAAACATATATCTCTATAATTACAAAAATTAAATAAACCACTTTTATACATATCCTACTTAAAGAGGTTTTAAAGTGTTATCTCACGGATAAGTATGTCCCATTTGTAAGCTATGACAAACAAGTCCTTTGGTGTGATTTTTCTTTTGGGCCTCAAAAAAAATCCTTCCGCTTTCAAATTAGCACATTCGATAGAGGAAATGACAATTTTACAAAATGTTTAATATTTACTTGAACATAAATATTTGCTATTCAAATGTCAGTGATTTAAATAATATATTTATAATTAAAACCACATAATCCCCATTTTAAAACATCAGATTGATCAATGGTAATCTACGTTCAATCGAGTGTTTCAATTTATTTTTTATAATTTTTAGTTTCAATTATTAATATTAACTATTAAATTTTGGATGGTCATTCATCATTAATGACTGACACTGTTCAACACCCTCTCCCCAAAATTGCTGATCACCCCATCCCTATTACTTTTGTAATAAACAGAGCATCATGAGAAGTTTGTAATTTACCTCCATTTTCCATGCATTTATAAGGCGATGGACAGGCTTACACTCAAAAATGTATTCGCACATTTACCACATCAGTATACGTACAGTGAGAAAGGGCGGATGGTAAATTATTTTCCCATACATCCATGGTAGCGTTCCTGAATTGGCTCAGGAAAGATTGACTCTTTCCTGAAAGGGAAGTTGCCAACTTTGTGTTGTAACTATACTTAATATTCCTTTATTTTCATTCTGATGTGTTATGTTATTTCCATACTATGTATAGGATAAAAACTTCCATGACAGTTTAGGAAATTTACGAGAAAAACTTAAACAGTGTAGAGAAGCCAATTTTTCATATATCTAACGTTATATTCCCGCCTTATAGAAATAAATATATTCTGTCATTGGTAGTTATGTATCAAAAAGATATTAATTAAGGAGAGCCTGTTGTCTTTTTATAAACACTTCTTGTAATTTTGTCTCTATTATAAATAGATCCGTGTTATATATAAACATATCTAGATAGATAGTCGATGCACCCGGTTTCTTATTCCAATATAAAGTTTGTAATACTCTGTTTTTATATATACAGTGATCATTTGCAGGTGAAACGGAAATACAGAAACAAGGAAAATTCCTACATGCTCGGATGCTTCTAGGAATCAACAGTCACAGAATGAAGACATGATACATCCACATAAGTTCTGGCAAGGTATTTTAAGGAAAACTAGTATAGCTATATTTTATTACTCATATCGATGAAAGAGAAACTATCTGAAGCTTCGAAAATTTTATAAAGGCATCTATTAACCATAAAAAAATATAAATATTGCGGACTTTAGGATTCGTTGTCAGGGATCTTGAACAAAAAATTTCTACTTTTGTGAGAGTCTTTAAATAGGAACTTTACACACTGTTAAAGCGAATAAAAGTGAAAACTGTCCTAACTGTAAACATTATAGCTTTAAAATATACGTTGCAAATGATATAAGGTATATTTGGGGACACATTTTACATGCTATGATAAAGACACTATAAAAAAATTGTAGCAGTATTGGTAAAAAATGACAACTTTATAAATGTTGAGAATGTGATGGTGTATAGCAAACAGCAAAAAAAAAAGACCAAACACAATATTAAATAATTGTAACAATTTGCACAAAAGTGGAGACACTGATAACCTGAAGGTACTAAAAACAGTACATTAATACAAAGAAACACGCGTATTATAACAGACAGTGATTCTGTCATCGCTCAAGAGTATCTCAAAACGTTGTACACTAACATAGGATTCTGTAAAAGTAATACTAGTGAGTATGCGAAAGAATATTTCAGTATTTAATAACGGTGACTATAATTTAGGTCCTTTTTTATGGCTCGTTACGCTTTCAATTCACTTTTTCATGCTAAAACACAAAGAAAATTATTGTAAGAATTTTGGAAACGCAATTTTGCATATCCGAATTTTTAGTGGTTTAGTCTTAAAAATAAATTTTTGTTAACACATTTAATTTTAAATACATAAAAAAATTATTATATGCTGTCCTTACCAAGTACAGTAAGCTCCACTGTCTCTTGATCTTTTCCTGAAGCATTTTCAGCAAGAAGTGTGTATTTCCCAGAATCACGACGCTGAGCATTGACTATTGAAAAGTCTGTGTGGTAGTCAATGTTTTCGATCTTGATTTTCTCTGTGTTGACGAGGGTTACGTTGTCTCTCCAAATCCAGCTCAAAACTGGCGGAGGCTCACCACTCACATCCACAGACCATTTGTGTGTTCGTCCAGATCTTATAATAATACCTTTGAATGTTTCGCGGTCAATCCTAGGCCTCACTGTAAAAAAAAAAGAAATAAAACCACATATATAACAAGGTATTTCTAAAAAACCATGACTAAGATGGGGAATAACAAACAATATATATATAATAATATTCAAAACATTAATATATTGTAGTGGATTTTTCAATAAATAGTATAAAAAATATTTTATGACACTTAGAATTAATTACTCGGGTATAATGCATCCGCGAATATTGTGATTGCAGAAGCATTACTACTAATATGAAGAAATGTTTGCTTATGGTGCACTTTAAGACTAGCGATATTTATATGATATAAGTGTGAACTGTTAGTGTTCCAATTATTTATTTTGAACATAATGGTTCTTCATGCAGAGTAAATACATAGACAGTACCATATTCTACAGAGATTATTATATGTTTTAAATTAAATTTTAAATTATAAATATGTATACGAATAAACAGCGAACTTATTCAGTCCTCATTATTTTACGTGCACAAAGCAGTAGGCATAATTCCTGAAGGCCATAGGAAATTATATTAAATTTCAATTTGCTATCTAAAGGTTAAACGAGAGAAAAAATTAGGATAAAATCGCAACTAAGTCAGTAGATATATTATGGGGATTATTTTGCAAGCGGAAAAATGATAAGTTTTTGAAAATTTATAATTTAATAATTTGTTAAATATCTAACATGAACGATATTTCAACACAGCGCAGAATCACTATTGTGCATAATTTTTATCATTTGTAATTAATTTTATGGCTGTGTATATTAAATAAGGTAATTTTTTCTGTATATGATTTTAAAAAATACATTTAAAAAAGGTTTTATAGCTTACAGAATTAAATAATTACACATTCATCAATCAAAGTACAAGAAAAGCTATTTTCAAATCTATGTAACAGTAAATTACAAATTCTTATATTTAAATTTTTATATATTTCAATGTCATTTGGTATCTTAAACTCAATCGAGTAAATAATCTTTGTGCTCAATGCATGCACTATTCTTACAGAAACATTTTTAAAAAGTTAAAGCATCACATTCGAAAATAAATCATCTTTATATTTTCACCAGAAAAAAATTCAATGTAGTACTGACAATTAAATGCAACAAAATTCATGCAATTAAAATAAATGTATATTTTATTCAACAAATTATATTTAAAAAAAGGAGTAACAATTTAAAAATTGGGATGCAAGTGGAAGAGAAGATTTTATGTAATATCACTGTAGATAAGAAATCAAATAGTTGTAAAAAATGCTATTATGATTAGAAAAAAATTGTTTCGGGACTTAACATATTTCATCAAATCCTAGCTAAGAAAATTACATTCCCAAATAGCTGAAAATAATATTTTCATTTTCTTCAGAATAACTCGNTCATCAAATCCTAGCTAAGAAAATTACATTCCCAAATAGCTGAAAATAATATTTTCATTTTCTTCAGAATAACTCAAAAACAATTTAAAAATTTTGTTCATAAATTTTATTTTACCATTGTACTTCATTAAATAATAATTTAGTTTTTATGCTTCCATCCTCTGCCTTTACTTATTGGTGATATATCATATTTTGTATTTTAATCTTTATATTTTTCTGCAGCAGTCTTTTCAGATCCAAAATTACTTATTCGAAAAAAAAATCATTGTCTAAAATTATGTATTGATGAATTTTTGACAATGCAAGTTGTTAGCTTATACCCAGCTCAATAACATTTTTTTAGATATCAGGTATATTATCATTAATTGCATGTGTTAGTATTTTATAATAAAAATTTTTTTCCACAGATAATTGAGATATCTGTGAAAATTGTTTTGAGCAATGAAAACAATTCAAAGCAATCAAAAATATATTTCTGAAGTCTTGTGTTAATGAATGTGAGTGACATTTTCCAAAAGCAAATTTCACTCAAACATAAAAAATTATGAATTAAAAATTTAGTTGGAATTTAAATAATTAGTCTTATTGTAGGTTTTTTACACAATCAACTAATTTTTGTAATTCTAAAATACACAAAAATCATTATATTTAAATTACTTCTAAATTCTATATGACTTAGTTTTAGAGGCTGTGTTTGTTTTTAATCTGGTGGGTTTTATCCACTCATTGTTAAATATGAAACGTTTTCGGTAACAATTTTCTTTCAAACATCATAAGAAAAATGTATTCACATTATTCGCACTCTGAAACACATTGCCTAAATCAACACCTATTTTAAAGTTCGTTTTATCATAAGAATTTTTATGGCGAATCAGCTACATGTAAGTTACTATTTATAGAAAATGAAAAATTAAATGAAAAAAACCCACAGTTTCAATTTAATCTCTTGGTACTTGTTTTCTTGTACCTGAATATGTAAACCTGTTAAGATTTTATTAGTTGTATTTTCCCAAAGAAGTATATTTTAATAAATTATTAAAAACAAATGGACAATAATTTTGTAAATTTTTCTTGTAATTTGCAAATTGAAATAGAATAAATAAACTGGTCCCAAATAATTTTCCATGATCTATACTGAATTTATAAAATCTCCCATTGGATTAAATTGTTTTTAATTCCAGAATTTTTTTTACATATGCATTAATTGTTGGCATTTTTATTTATATTTAATTATCTATGGAGATTATAACTTTTATTAAATTATTTTTAACATATAACACATTTTTGGAATTCGTTTAACCATTTTTCAAAAACAATATTACTCGTAATATATAGTATAATTTGATGGAGACGTTTTATTGAAAATTTTCCTCGTCACTATTTATACGTTGTATTTTGAAATGTTAATCCATATTTAAAAAATAAGTTTTTTTTGAAGATTTTTTTTATATTAAAACTTATATTTTTTATTTTCAGTACTACATTGGTTTTTTTTTTTGCGAAAACAAAAAAAATTGATTATTACTAAATAACATATTGTCGGTTATTAAATATTTTGTTACACAAATAACAATGGATTCACTGTTTAGAAATTCTAATAATTTGATTAAATTTCAGAAACTAAATAAGCTTGAGGCTCAAAAATAAACCTAAGCATGTTTTCGACAATTTTGAAAAAAAATTACCGTATTTTATTTATCACTATAAGAATATTGTTTCGTATATTTTTAGATGTACTCATGAAAAATTAGATTTAAAGCTCACTTATGAATACTCAATTGTTTTAATGTGGAAATAAATTTAAAAAATAAAACTATTATAACTCCATAATCTCGTGTATTATTAAAAAAACTATAATATAATCTAATTTATAAATTATTTTACAGTAATTATCTCCCAATTATTTAGAACTTTTGAAGTTGTACTAGGTTCATGTGAAAAACACACATTCAGGGTCTGTGTAGGCTCGTGTAGACGTGTTTTTTTAAGTAGATATTATATAGTGTTTGCTATGTAAGTGGTGTCTTTTTCTAAGTTTTTATTATTGCTATAAAACAAATGCGGAAGTGATTCTAAAGTAAGCTCAAACATTAATAATTTACCTTATATCTTTATTATTTCATAATTTACAATTACAAATTTAATAATGGTTCTGTTTGAACTACACTGAAGAGCCAAAAAAACTGGTATAGGAATGTGTATGCAAATAACAGTGTTATGGAACCAATCAGAGTAACGCGATGCGGTCGGCAGCTAGATCGGTTACTGCTGCTACAATGGAGGTTATCAAGATTTAAGTGAGTTTGAACGTGGTGTTATAGTCGGCGCACGAAATATGGGACATAGCATTTCCGAGGTAGCGATAACACTTGGATGTTCGCGTACGACCATTTCACGAGTGTATCGTGAATATCGGGAATCTGGTAAAACATCACATCTTTGACATCGCTGCGGCCGGAAAGAGATCTTGAAAGAACGGGACAAACGACGACTGACGAGAATCATTAAACGTGACAGACGGGCAACCCTTTCTCAAATTGGCGCAGAATGGATTTGTGGACTGCCCTGAAGGATTCATAGTGTGAAATGCCTCCTGCATACTTTCAGACATTAGTCGAGTCCATGCCACGTGGTCTTGCGGCACTTCTGCGTGCTCGGGGGGCACTACACGATATTAGGCAGGTTTGCCAGTTTTTTTTGCTCTTCAGTGTATAATATCTTTTATATGTCTACTTAAGCCTATACTTATATTGATATATATTGATATGAATATACAGGTTGATTCACAGTACCCGTATCACCACTTTTTCTTGGCAACAACACGACACCAAGGGTTCACGAAAAAAATTATGAAAACTAAACCCTATATGAATAAACGATTAGTAGTAATTCCATACCCCCGAACATACCAGTGATAGGGGATGTTGTAGTGCGGGATGATGAGGGGGGGGGGGTGAGATTTGAAATTTCAAATGGTTACAGTGATCGTTTAAGGTATTGTTGGATAGATCGTCTAAAAGCAAACAAAATTTACTAAGACAAAGGTTTTCTGACGTGCATAGTTTACACACAATACAATAAATTATGTAAGCTTATGGTTTGTGACACGCGTAGTTTACGTATAATGAAGATGAAAGATACCTATTTATATTCTTGCAACAATCAAATGGAAATAAACGAAACATGTTTTTTTTTCTGGCGTACATACCTAATTTACGTATAATCAAAAGGCTGTCGCGTGTACCGTATATACCGTTATGGTGTTATAGAACTTCTGTGAAATGGGAACTGGAAACACAATTTAGTACATATCACTCTTCATAAGTGTTCAAAATGTCGACCATCCTGTATCAGACACGAGTCTGCTCTCCTTCTTACGTTGGCGGTTGCTCGGAGGACCTCAGCACAGCTGAGAGATCCACATGCTGCTCTGATTCTGTCTTTCATATCTTTCATGTCACTCGTTGTTCGACGCGCACCGTAGACGATGTCTTTAATTCTCCCCCACAAACAGAAGTAATTTGGGGACAAGTCTGGATAACGTGGTGGCCAAGTTACAGGACCCATTCGTCCAATCCACTGTCTGGGGAAAAACATGTCAGAAACTAGCCAAGCTCTGCGTGAAAAGTGAGCAGGACAGCCATCCTCCTGAAGCCACAGTGTTAATCTCAGAGAAAGAGGTACATTTTCGATCAGCTGATACAAACATTTATATAGAAAGTCTGCATATGCCAAACCATTCAATTGCCCTTCAAAAAGATATTGTCCTATGACAAGATGTCCGAAATGCCACACCAAATATTAAGGCTCCACACATGCTGGTTATCCACTTGACGGAGCCAATGTTGGCTGACTGCAGACCAGTAGTGGGCATTATGCATTTTAAGTCACCATTACTCTTGAATGTGGCCTCATCAGTCCACATAATGCTGCGAAGGAAAGCACGGTCCTTGCTCAGGTACCAGTTGTAGAAATCAATGCGCTTAGGAAAGTCATTATTCCCAAGTTCTTGGTGATGCTGTACATGGTACGGATGTAAACGATTATCAGCTAGGATTCTCCACACTGTAATTTGAGACAATCGTTGAGTCACGGGCAATCCTCCGTGCAGAATAATGAGTATTAACTACCATGGCAGCAAGTACATCAACAGCCCTCTCTTCTCTCACATGTCGTCTGATGCGACGACGTTTGTTGCATGTCGGTTGCAAAATCATGTTGTGCGCACGCGGAATGCAAGACGATGGAAGACATTGTACGAGTGATGGACGCGCTGTNAAATCATGTTGTGCGCACGCGGAATGCAAGACGATGGAAGACATTGTACGAGTGATGGACGCGCTGTGGGTATCTTTCTAGGTACAAATGGCCAGCATCTCTGCAGTTCCGACGACATTCTCCTATTATAATTAGCAAGTCAAATTCTTCTTTGTTTGTAAATGGAATTCCATTCCGAAAGCAACACCTAAGATAAACAATATCTGACACTGAAACAACACACACGATTATTGGTTGCAATGCAAAACGAATGACTGTCAGAAAGAACGACCTTTCGATTGTCAGTTAACTTGCATGCAAAGCCTGCAGTTCCTAGAAGAGGTAGATGGCTTATCTGCTTGCGCCGTAGTGCTGCATTATTCTCCGCTTTTGTTCGGAAACTGTATAATATATACAGCACGAGTCCACGCAGTAAGGCACACAGGTCACTGCTAGTATCAAAATGAGTCTTACACTCAAACCGTCAATACCGTTATGATGCATATTGTGAATCAGATGTGCATTGTATACTACAACCAATGGTAATTGGATGAACTTAACTGTTTTTATAAGAGTTTATCCTAACATGCTCGAAGAATAAGGCAGTACTAAGGAGCGATCAGATAATCCAATTGCCACTTATAGGAATTCCTGGTTTTGCATTCACGTTAACTGACAATCGGAAGTTCGTTCACTCTGACAGCCATACGTTTTACATTGCATGAATGACCTAATTAGAGCATCATGTGGATTTCTCAACAGTGCTGAGGTCCGCCAATCATCCGCGAATGTAATACGGAGAGAAGAGTCGTGTCTAATACAGGATGGTCTGTATTTAGAACACTTATGAAGAGTACGGTTTGCTAATAAGTGTTCCCAGTTCCCAGTTCACTGCAGTTTACTCACACCATACCAGTATTTACAGTATACCCGAAGTCCGTTTGATTATACGTACACTAGGTATGTACGCCAGAAAAACAACATGTTACGTTGATTTACTTTTGATTGTAGTAAGAAAACAACGTTTGCCATCCATTTTCATTGTGCGTAAACTACGCACTACACAAACCATATTCTTAGATGATTTACTTTATTGTTCGTAAATTATGCACATAAGAACAAAAGTGTATGTGTAAATATCGTTTCTTTTTAGACGATCTATCCAACGATACCTTATACGACCCACATTCCTATATGTAATTTCAAAGCTCACCCCCCATATCCATACCTGNGATCTATCCAACGATACCTTATACGACCCACATTCCTATATGTAATTTCAAAGCTCACCCCCCATATCCATACCTGTGGTATGTTCGGGGGAATGGAATTACTACCAATCGATGCTTCATGTAGGATATAGTTATCACACTTTTTTCGCGAACCTCCCGTGTCGTGTTGTTTCTGAGGAAAATGGGAATTACGGCTGCCGTGAATCATTCTGTAACATTAGCAGAAATTCGTATATTTATGTAGGAAAAAAGAAAATTAATATANATCTATCCAACGATACCTTATACGACCCACATTCCTATATGTAATTTCAAAGCTCACCCCCCATATCCATACCTGCGGTATGTTCGGGGGAATGGAATTACTACCAATCGATGCTTCATGTAGGATATAGTTATCACACTTTTTTCGCGAACCTCCCGTGTCGTGTTGTTTCTGAGGAAAATGGGAGTTACGGCTGCCGTGAATCATTCTGTAACATTAGCAGAAATTCGTATATTTATGTAGGAAAAAAGAAAATTAATATAAACTGTGGTCGTNTTACGGCTGCCGTGAATCATTCTGTAACATTAGCAGAAATTCGTATATTTATGTAGGAAAAAAGAAAATTAATATAAACTGTGGTCGTTTACATTCAAGGACAATTTTAATATTTGTTACCGCTTGCGTACACTGTAAGCAGTTCTGGAATTATAATTTGATATATTTATCTTTATCTCTGACAATATATGTTTTTCTTTACTTGAAATATAAATTTATTATATCAGTAATAAAATACTACATTTATTATTTGTTTGTAGATACAAGGACGATGGTTATATTATTAATTTAACCATATAGTGATTTATATAAATTTTAAAGTTATTTTTTAAACACTTAAAACCATACTTCATATTATTTTTAGTTATTATTTAAAAATTTTGAATGATATATTGTGTATTTCAAAGCTGTTATTTTTTTCTTAGTGTAGAATAGTTAATTCATATGTTAAATGATAAATATACATAGATATATAAAGGAAACTTACTGTTCTTATGTTTGCATAAATGATTGTTTGTCGCCTCACTAGGTTCTCCCACACCTGCTTTGTTGTGGGCCCTTACACGAAACTGGTAAATCTGCTTCTCTTTCAGGTTCTCAACTATTCCTTCCGGAGTACCATCTTTTGTCGTATAAACTTCGACCCACTCAACAGATAGCTTGTCTTTCATTTCAATGGTGTAGTGTGTGATTGGACGACCACCATCTGACTCTGGTTTCGCCCACTTTAAAGTAACGCTCTTGTTGTCGTAATCAATAATATCTGGTTTTCCTGGCTTCCCAGGTTCATCTGAAAATCACACAAATTACGCATGTTACGTGCCATCTAACAATGTTTACAGAAGTTATGCTTGCGGTTTGCAAATAACTACGTATTCTATGTCTGAAGTCATTTATTACCCACTTTTTGATGGTAAATATCTAACTCCAATTAACTTCCACGTTACAAAATTGAGTACAATAATGTGGAAGTTGTAAAACTACACATACATGTATAATATAATGTGAATTAACATGATACACTTGTAGAAGAACTTCCACGGACGGTAAAATTACTTGGTAATACAGTGGAAAATGTTCAGAAATTGCGTATTTACAATTGCATTGAATCTGTAATTTTACTTTTGTGTAAGTGTAAAATTACACATAAGATGTGGTGAAATTACAAACACGAAGTCTGTGTAAATTGACTTGCTATGGAGAAAAAAAATCATGAATGTTACATTTTATTCTCTGCTATAGAGAATTAGAAATTTTACACCTTTTAGGTATAACAAGTAGTACAGTTTACCTGTTATTTTAATGAATTTTACAATAAATTTACTTGGGCAAGGAGTAATACACAATGACATATTTAGACGTAAAAATACACGGACTTCGGTGGAGATTCTACTATCACATAACTTGTGTAAAATTACACAAATTATTTTACAATGTGGCATCACCAAATTTCACTGTCGACAAAACTCACTCAGTTATATATCGTTCGCAACACTGGGAGCAAGATTTTTTCAGATACCGAACAAGTGTTTCTGAAACGTATTTGATTATAATGAACAATATTTGGTCCACTCCACGAAATTGCTCTTACTCTAAACATCTGCATTCTTCCCTTCAAACATANGATTATAATGAACAATATTTGGTCCACTCCACGAAATTGCTCTTACTCTAAACATCTGCATTCTTCCCTTCAAACAAAGAAAGCATTTAAATACAATCTGCCGAGCCGAGAATTTGCATCGTTGTTCCGATATCATCAACATGTATTTAGTGAACACGACCATTTTACCAGTACGTTCAACTAATCGCCTTGGCTGTAGCAAAAATTATGAATTTAATGTTAGAATCAAATGAATATTTCGTTTTGGAGTGGACAAGAATTTGTTTAGCTGGAACAAACTGATATGTCTAGTAACTTATTACAGGATAACTTGCGGAAACAAACCAGCAAGGTTGGTCCAGCAATTGCATTTTATTGGTTGACTTTAGCGTAAACGGGTTATTTTATTCCCTTCGTTCGAATTTACAGCACGGTAGATTGTTTATAATTTCTGTTACAATTATGAACAGAACAGTGCTTTTTTGAGTATTTATTGATGCTTAGTAATCGCGCAAACAGTCCCGGTAAAGCAATAATAAAAAAATAAATAAAAAACCTGCAAATGATTTACATAAATGATATGCATTAGTTATTATATAAAATATTAATAGAGTGTTTCAGTTGCCATCGTTGAAAAATACGGATCGAGAGTTGGTGTATAAAATTCATGAAAATTAGAATAGTCGCTGTGTTTTAATATTGCCATAGACAATTCCAATGAAAAAATAAAGAAAACAAAAAGTAAAGCTATAAAACATGAAAACGTATACGTATGTGTCCTACATTACATCACTTTTTACGTTAAAATATTCTGACTCCGTCAGACGTCTCGTTAGCTGAAGTTGCTGTAAGGTATAGAAAGCGTTCGGGTGCAAATGCTCCCGGTTCGAAACTCATTTACTCCAACACAATTTTTTTAATGATTACCGAAACTGTTTAATGTACGTATAATAATACGCACATATCATCGCACCAAACAAATATTACACATTTCTGGCAGCCAAATATGAAGAACTAAATAACTTGGTCTCAGCAACAAAATATGTAATGCTCCTATATCAACAATTAATTTGTTTGCATCAAACCTACATCGTTTCATTCAACAATTTTTTTTTCTCAGTACAGGCGTACGTCAGGAGTACTCAGTACCGTAACTCATCACTCCACAACACCTTCAACTGCTCCAAAAAAAATGTTTTATAGACGTCGGGCATTCGTGCAGTTATCAGTGGCTTCCTGGCAGCGGCATGACAATGAAAACCAAGTCTTATCACCACCCAGCGTATACTGTCACTGGTGTATGAATCTGAACACCGACTAATGTCCTCTGCAATCGTTAATATTACTTTACGACTATTGGTTCACACGACACGCTTCAGAGTTCTTCGTTCCCGTTTAAAATAGTTTTTTTTTTGCCCTACCAGAGAGATTCTTGAGGCCAGAACTTCCATTAAATTTCAATTTGACAGTGTCATCGCAAGCAGTTTACCGAGGCATGTACAACTTCTTGTAAGAAATATCTCTGCCCGAATGATGGAATTTATGAGCAGTGTAGGATGTTCAAGCGTTTGTGCCAACTTTTATACGCCACATAACTGAGCTAATTTGCTGGAGTCAAAGAGGAGTTCGCTATTACATTTGGCTGCATAGTATACACAATATCTACCAACTAACGAAATAATGAAATATTAAAAATTACATATTGCACTGAGTTTCTTGAATTAAAATCGAATTATCTGTCGTATGATGTTTAACTTTTCCGAATAACTATTTTCATATGTTTTTACACAAGAAAAGACAAAATGAAATCCATTTTATAAGAGATTTTAACGGAATATGCTTATAGCACCGATATTTTTATTATTGTTCTTACCGTATGGATTCTTTGCTACAATAGCATCAGTGGTTTCGAGCGGCTCTGATTCACCCTCTTTGTTAACTGCCTTTACTCTGAATTTGTACTTCTTCTTCGGAGATAAGCCATCAAAAGTGAACGAGTCCTGATCAGGCCCCACCTAGATGTACATAAAAAAAAAATACTGAGATAAAATCACTTAACTTTCTACCCATGCTAATGGAGTACATGCTAATTATAATTTAAATTATCATACAGTAAAGAGTAATACCACAATGTGAAAACATCTAACTTTGCAATGCCAAAAATATTTTCGTAATAAGATGACTTATTTTATAAATATAAATAAATTATTCAAAAAAGGTTTTATGTACATATTCTTCTATATTTTATTTTAATCAAAGGTTTCACCAATGTTGGCTTAAGTACTAGATATTTCGTGTGAAATAAAATTTCAAATGCTATAAAACATCATAGTTACAGGTATAATATGAGGGTTATTCGGAAAGTAAGGTCCTAATCGCTGTAGCTAATCGAATGTCGCGCGAACATT
The DNA here is from genome assembly GCA_002778355.1 of Clitarchus hookeri. Classification (NCBI taxonomy): domain Eukaryota; kingdom Metazoa; phylum Arthropoda; class Insecta; order Phasmatodea; family Phasmatidae; genus Clitarchus; species Clitarchus hookeri. The sequence goes on from NQII01001160.1 coordinate 507,350, forward strand.
GTAACGCGCATGCGGACCGACTCCCGGCATGCCTTGCTTGTCAAACGACGCCATTTGCATTGGTATACAACGTCACACGACAAATGTCACTCAGTTCAAAATGTTTAAAACAATTGATCAGCCCGCCGACTGTGAAGTACGATCAGTGATTCGATTTTTGAGAGCAAGGAACGTTTCAGAAGCGGAAGTTCATCGACAGATAAGTCAAGTGTATGGCCCCAATGCGATGAGTGACAGGAAAGTGCGTAAGTGGGTGAGAGCTTTCAAGGACGGACGGAAAAATGTCCATAATGAACCGCGATCAGGCTGACCATCAGTGATCACAGAATATTTGGTCAAAGCCGTGGAAGAGAAAATTTTGAAGACCAGCGATTCACAATTTCAACTTTAGCATTGGAATTTCCGCATGTGGGTAGAACAACTTTGCACAAAAGTGACTCAGAAAATTTGCAATTTCACAAATTGTGCGCACGTTGGGTTCCCAGGCTGCTTACTGGGGAACATCAAATGAAAAGAATGGCTTGTGCTCTGAATTTTTTGGACCAATATCATAAGGAAGGTGATTAATTTTTAGAGAATATTGTCACAGGGGACGAGACGTGAAATAAGCAGTTACAGACTGGTTATCCTCCCAGGGCAGACGTCTATGACGTAGGCATACAAAAGTTTGTAGAACGTTATGACAAATGTTTAAAGAAATATGGACACTATGTAAAAAAAATAGAGAAACATGTCAGGAATTAATTAAAAAAAGTTTTTTGAAANGTTTAAAGAAATATGGACACTATGTAAAAAAAATAGAGAAACATGTCAGGAATTAATTAAAAAAAGTTTTTTGAAGAAATCAGTGATGGTTTAGATTATATACGAAATCGGACCTTACTTTCCGAATGAACGTCGTATATCTACATATTTAGAACCAGTAAACAGAAAATGTGTACTTAATGGCGTATAAAAAGAATAATGAAAAACAATTTTAAGTGAAAATTTTATTTTTTAGGAATCCGTTTTAACGGCAATTGCTTAAATGGATTTTCAAGCAATTAAATNATTTTAAGTGAAAATTTTATTTTTTAGGAATCCGTTTTAACGGCAATTGCTTAAATGGATTTTCAAGCAATTAAATGTGCCGTGTAACACATCCCGCAAAACATGTAATATATTCGCCAGTGCTAATATAAAAATCACCATGGTCTCATACTGATATTCAGTATGTGCATGGAAAACGCTTTTGTTAGGAGCAAATTCTTGGTGTCTCTAGTGTGAGCTGCGAATGGACTAGGAGATATAATAATGATTAATGATACTACTGTCCACACACAGAGCAACACACTACAAGGGAATGGGTAAATTAAGGAAAAGTGACGCCATCGTCGCAATGAGAGCAAGATCCGTGGGAAGAAAATAGGATAAGAAGGTAAAGTGACAGCTCAGAGGAAGAAGAGAAAAAACTTAGTTAAGACTAAAAACTTGGCCCGAGGAGGCTGCTTAACCGATAACGTAATGTAGGTCATGATCATAAATAATAATTATTGTATTTTTGTTGGCCATCATGTACTAAGGTGGGTGCTTTTTTAGTAGGTAGGAATAGCTGCCTTAGATATTAAATGTACCAATAAAAATTGTTGTAAGCAGAGGGATTTGGGGATTTTGGCAGATCGGGACCTGGGACCGCAGCATCGGAGCTGTTCATGCTCTGTCAATCCGGTCCCCAGGCGGCTATCTAGCCCGCCAACTTAGATCCATGTGACCTTTACCATTGAACCCGGTGACCTTTGAACCGAAAAATCCAAAAAATTATAAGAATAATAAAAATTCCAAAAAATTTACAAAAAATTAATTTTAAAATATTTAAAATTATTTAAAATAGTTCAAAAATTATTTAAAAATGTATTTAAAAAGAACTTAAATATCCGGAGTTCCCCACATCCCCCTCCATCGTTACTCATTCCACCATCTTCGTAGATATAGTCCACCATTTTGGTAGGCGTCACAACCACTGTCCGCAATTTCGGTAAATGCAGTCCGCAATATTGGTAGGTACAGCCATTCGCCATCTTGGTTGGTGAGGTCCGCCATCTTGGTAGGCGTCACAGCTAACGTGCGAAAAAAAAAATTTCGTTTGTCATTGGTTTATACACTACTGGAGTTTGTCTCTCACCTTTGTTCGACCACCGTCTTGTTTTTTTCGTTTGTCATTTAATTTACATTTCTGCTACTGCCCGTAGCACCGCAGCCAGCAGACGACTGACCCCCTCCACTACCACTTCCAATGTATTTAATTGATCAATTGCCCCCCCCCCNCCCCTGATTCTCATTGGCGAATTGTCCAACCCCTTCCGATATATTTAAATCCTCTGCTAATATTCCTCCTTGGCTTATTACTTGGGTGATTTTTGAAACCTTCGTTCCACCAATAAGTCGGTTCACTTCCACCCCCTTCAAATATATTTAAATGCTCCGCCAATGCTTCTCATTGGCTAACTAATCGGGTGTTTTAGGAAACCTTCGTTCCGGCCAATCGGTGGCCTTAAAAACTCTTTATAAGACGCACACTGAGCCCCCTCGGATAATAAGTCATTTTTCTCGATATTAGAAATGTACGCGTGTTGTCAGAGCGGCCATAAAATCGTTTCGGCCATTTTGTCATTTGAAAGGGTGCTTTCACTTCGTGCCTTGGACAAATGGGACGAGTTACAATATCTGCCTAAAGAATTTCTCCTGGTCTACTCACCTTACAAAATTTTTACCGTATTCAACTATTTGCCGGCCTACCTGCAGCAGGTCTAAGAAAAATGGGACAGCCTCTCATGCACGCAGTATTTCGAGGGGTGCACAACCTCGGCTCCCGACATGCCGCATCGCAAGGGTTGGTGCAAAGCCCGCCGAGCAGGCCTCGCGAAATCTGCGCCAGTGGAAGGCGATTTCCCCGTTGAAGACGACGTCCTCGATAAAGTTTTAAATGACTTAGCAAAAAAATTTTTTAAGTTCGGTGTGTGCATAGGAACCTAAAATTTTTTATAAGACAAAAATACATCTAGTAAAAAAAAAAGTTTTGCAACATCCAAAGTTTACGCTCGTTTAACTCGTACACCATCAAGCAGATTACCATCTCGTACAGTGACGTGTCCACAGCAGCACNCGAAATACTGCGTGCATGAGAGGCTGTCCCATTTTTCTTAGACCTGCTGCAGGTAGGCCGGCAAATAGTTGAATATGGTCGGAATTTCGTAAGGTGCTTAGACCAGGAGAAATTCTTTAGGCAGGTATTGTAACTCGTCCTGTTTGTCCAAGGTACGATGTGAATTCAAACGCACAAATTGCCGAAAGGATTTTATTGCCGCTCTGACAATACACGTACATTTCTAATATCGAGAAAAATTACTGATTTTCCGAGGGGGCTTGGTGTACGTCTTATAAAGAGTTTTTAAGGGGAAAAAAATAGTCCGCCCTTGCGAATAAAGTAGGCCGTCGATTGGACTGAACGAAGGTTTCCGATAACACCCGAGCAATTAGCCAATGCGAAATATTGGAGGAGCAAATATATATATACATATATATATATATA
>NQII01001160.1:511247-555219 GCA_002778355.1 Clitarchus hookeri
ATACTGGAAGGATGGAGTGGAGGGGGTCGGTCATCTGCTGGGCGTAGTGCTGTAGACATCACCAGCAATGTAAAACAAATGTCAAACAAAAAACCAAGATGGTGGTCGAACGAAGGAGAGAGACAAACACCAATAATGCATAAACAAATGACAAACGAGAAGAACTAGATGTCTGACGGTGGCTGTGACGCCTACCAAGATGGCAGACTACACCTATCAAGATGGTGGAATGAGTATGCAGGAGGGGGTGTGGGGACCTCCTGAAATTTAATTTTTTGAAATACATTTTTGAAATAAATTTTAAATTTTTTAAATTTTTTTAAATATAATTTATATATATTTTTTGGATTGTTTTTATTATTTTGAATATTTTGCATATTTAGGGTTAAAGGTCACTTGGGTCAAAGGTCAAAATTTAAGATCAAGGTCACATGGGTACAAATGGTGAACAATATGGGCGCTGGGGACCGGAATGACAGATCATTAACAGCTCCGACGCTCCTGTCCCAGGTGTCGATGTGCCAAAGTCCCCATAATCCCTCTATTCTTGTAATAATAGCACAATGATTTAATGGTTATTTACTGCTCTCTACAAATTTTCATTGTTTATAAAAAATAATTTTCCGACATAACTATTATTCTGTTTTTTTGCAATAAAAAAATTGAATATAAGTCTCTGACCACCTGTCATCATTTGGCAGGACTAACTGTTCACATTGCGTACAGTTCGGGCATTATTTAAACTAAGATATATACAATATACACGAGGTCAATAGGATAATTCCTGTCAGGTGTGATACTTTGGAAGTCTCACAAATTTTTCACAGATTCGGAATACCTTGTGACAGCATTTATGAGAGTGAATTTTATTATACTGTTAGACTTTTGTGTGAAGTTCATATATTATGTTTTTCAGTGTTACTAAGTGACCCAATTTAAATCCTTATGGAACCATAAATGCCAAGAATTGAAGACTCACAAGCGGGAAGGTTACTGCAGCCATTAAGAGAAACAGCTCCGTATACTTTAATCTTTAGCTATTTATAAGCAATAGATGCATAAGGTATGTTATACAGAAGACAAACATGGGAGTGTATGTATTGCAATATTTGAATAGGACTAAAATGAACAATACATTCTGATATATTAATTTTTAAAGATAATAAAACTAAATGTATTTATTTAGAAGTGAAAAATTAACCAGCGTGTGTAAAATATTTCCTTATTTTTGTAATTTACCCTTTTTTTACAATGGGTAATAAATGAAGTAAATTTAGTTAGTGTTAATGTATAGCAACATTTAGTTTACATGTATGGACAGTTACCCTTATAGTCACAAACATAAATATAAAGAGAGAAATAGGCTGTGAATAGTTGAAATGATTAATAACAGAGTATTTACTACAGAACAAAATTTCAGTTATGTTTCCCAGGAATTGGGGGTAATATTGAAAACTACATTTTTAGAAAGAACATTTAGAAAAATCTGACTTACCATTAGTTTAAAACTATTTCACATAGGTTCTTTTATAGTAAAATGACAGTATTCTCTTTGAGCTTGGACACTGCAGAAATCTAAATTTGAGTTATTAGTTTTATGTAGACAGTTAATGGCACGATTATTTACGTCACTGCATTGTAAAATACTTCTAGCTGAGGTCACCAACAAGTTTGCGTGTTAAAAAGTATCTGTGATTTTGTGAGTGTCCTGCTAAAATATTTTGAATCCACGCATTGATTTTTACCAATCTCGGCGCACTTAAATTATTAAGTAAAGAGATCCGAGTTTGTTTCTATTGTGCTGGATGCTCACGTTTTAGATTAGATAATTTTCAATTTTTCGATACGCTGTCATATTTCACAATAAACTCAGCCGTTTTGAATCAAAATGTCAATGCTGTCATTGCAAACTTTTTAGACTAGCGTTATCAGTCGTCCTTTAGGTTTGTTCGAAGATGGCGATAACTAAATATTAAATACGAGGGCTAATTCAGAAATCATGGTAACTATATTTTATCTCCCAAAAAGGCCCAACACAGGAAATGCAATATATATAGTTGAAAGTGTTCTACATGAACGTTTTAAAGGTGACACCACATGGGGCATGGATGCAAGAATGTCCGCCAAGAAACGAAGACAAACATAGCTGCTTGAAATCCCCGATTAAATTGATATATTCTCGTACAAACTCTATACACTCATGTGAAAAGGTGCGTATCGTACGTGTACGAGCTGTTTAACATCCTTCAAAGTAGTCTTCTAGGGTGCCCACGGTTCGTTGCCAGCGATGAGAAAGACCTCTTCACAGCATTTCGACTAGAGGTGGCGTACATTGACGGATCTCATATAGCCGATGGTATTTCCAGTCTGAATTTAATAGATTTAAATTAATTTTGAGAGTATTATATGCTGAACCATTTTTGCATGTACGTCATAGTTCTGCATTTTTGTTAGTACGGTATTCAAAGTAAATCAGTTTTAGAAATGATATACTTGCAAATGACATTTAATGCAGCAAAAATATTTAAGAAGCCATAAGAGTTAATACAAATTTTTTTTGCACGTGTGGTGGGATCCCTTCAAAAGTATAATAGTTGTCAATTATATGAAATAATAAATAAACAAAACTTTTCTGATGTAACTAATGAGCCTACTTACCTCTACACTGATGCAAACATTTGGTCTGAATATCTTAAAATCGTATATGTAAGGTAGGCCTTGACTTCTTGTTGATATATATAATGATATATGTATATATATAATTATAGGGGTGACCAGAAACATTTGCAACACTACTGAAACAATTACAAATATACATGTGCCTTACCCAGGACGTGAACCCTGAACTCCACGTACCATAAGCTGGCATGCAACTAACTGCGTTACGGAGGTGCCATTAGGAGCATCATCTTCGATTGTGGAGTGGAGATGTTTGGGTAGCTATTAACAGCGAGGTCTTGAGAGCCAATGAGGTAAAAACTAAGTGAATTTGGAGCAGCGCCGTAATGCAAGGGTGGCGGAAACCGGAGTTCTCCGAGAAAACCCGATGACCAGCGGCATCGTCCGGCACGATTCTCACATTCTAAAATAATTCAGTGGCAGCGTCGGGAATCGAGCACGGTTCGCCTTGGAAGGAGGTGAATTCCATACCCGTTACATCATCACGGACCGGAGGTAAACGCTTGCTGAGATATGATGTAGCATCTTATCATTTTAATGCATGTCATTTTAAAAATAAGCACCCGGTGTGGTCACAACGAATAGAAGTCTGGTGTCCTTGCTGAGGTATTTGCGTGTATCGAGTTTAGAGAAATTCTGTTCACGGGTACAAACGTTTTCAGAGAAATACCCACACACTTACACTCATCGACATATATACGTACACACATATACACAGGCAGTTAAGTAATTTCATATGCCAATCATTCCTTCGGAAAGTAGGCTATAAACAGTACTGCAAAAAAATATTTTTAATTGGCTTTCCAGACCTATGCGTATCAGTGTCACTGCAAAGAAAGTAATATATTAATTAATATTAAAATAAAGTGCATGGTGTAAATTATTATGATTCAGTAAACTCGGACAACCCAAGCGAACTGCAGCGACCCGTCGGTTTCCAGGCCTGGGGAAGAAACCAAAACACTTCAAATCAATCATTATAGATTGTATAACCTAGCAGCCAAGCACCAGCGGATCTCCAATCCCAGCGGTACAATATTAAAGATAATTACACCACCAAGAAACAATATAACACTTGGCTACACGTTGAACGGGGTCTGTCTGTCGTGCCAAGAAAAACGACCTTCAAGGTGCAGATTGGCATGACGCTCGTTGCCTCTCGTCACAATATTCAGCATATGGCAACGATACATACAGGTAAGTTGTATATTGTTTTAATTTATTGTCTTTAACAGGTTTATGTGCTTCCTTCTCAATAGTCTGTATTCATTGTAACTAAGTATGACGAAATTAAATCCACTTAAAATCTTGTTTATAACTTCAATATGTAGTTACCATAAACCTTCCGTAGTCCCTAGTCCAAAATATAAAATCATAACAAAATTCGCATTTATTGTTTGGGCATTATGTGAACGCTTATACACTGGAGAGCCAAAAAAACTGGTATAGGAGTGCGTATGTAAATAACAGAGGTATCGAACCAATCAGAGTAACGCAATGCGGTCGGCAGCGCCTATATAAGACAGCAAGCGTCTGGCAAAGCTGCTAGATCGGTTACTGCTGCTACAATGGCAGGTTATCAAGATTTAAGTGAGTTTGAAGGCGATGTTATAGTCGGCGCACAAGAGATGGGACATAGCATCTCCGAGGTAGCGATAAAATTGGGATTTTCGCGTACGACCATTTCACGAGTGTAGCGTGAATANCGATGTTATAGTCGGCGCACAAGAGATGGGACATAGCATCTCCGAGGTAGCGATAAAATTTGGATTTTCGCGTACGACCATTTCACGAGTGTACCGTGAATATCGGGAATCCGGTAAAACNTTTTCGCGTACGACCATTTCACGAGTGTACCGTGAATATCGGGAATCCGGCAAAACATCAAATCTTCGACATCGCTGCGGCCGTAAAAAGATCGTGAAAGAACTGGACAAACGACGACTGACGAGAATCATTAAACGTGAGAGGCGTGCAACCCTTTCTTAAATTGGCGCAGATTTCAATGCCTCCTGCATACCTTCAGACATTAGTCGAATCCATGCCACGTCGTCTTGCGGCACTTCAGCGTGCTCGCGGGGGTTTACACGATATTAGGAGGTGTACCAGTATTTTTGGCTTTTCAGTGTACATGAAGATGAAATGCAAAAATATGTCCTGATTACTGTGTTTTAAATCACTGAGTATCGATTCGGGGTTGAGAATATTTTGTTTCATGCTGGGGTTTTGTCTCGAACAGTTAAAGGTCTGGCAATCATCGCCACCGCACAACCTCGAAAAATGTATTTTATGTTCTGTTATTACTTTATCCTGAGCACATGATGAAGCCGACGTTGGCCAGAAAAACTTAAAACTTGATAAACACATATTAACATCGACTAATTGTTTTAAGCTACATTCTATAATTGCGATGTTAAAAAACATTAATTTTATTTATGTTTTAATCCGATTTGTACTCATGCATTTTCTTTGTTTAGTGATTGAATCTTTCTTTTTTAATGTTAGGATATGTTTGGTTTTAAAAACATTCAGACAAAAAACCTTATATTATCACAAAAAATATTACGTATGCTGACCTCGCCAGCTGGAATCCAGCGTCCTGTGTCCATGTCCATTTTTTCCAGTACATATCCAGTGATATCACTGCCACCAAAATCGTCCGGTTTCTGCCATTTGACTTTAACATGATCAGCACGCACCTCCTCCACTTTTAGAGGTCCTTTTGGTGGTGTTGGTTTATCTGCAAAAAAAATTATTTTATTTTNTCAGCACGCACCTCCTCCACTTTTAGAGGTCCTTTTGGTGGTGTTGGTTTATCTGCAAAAAAAATTATTTTATTTTATTGCTGGAATAATTCTATAACTATTCTGTAATAATATATTATACAAAACAGCAGCATGTACATTATAAATAACAAATCTTTTGTATGATCAATTTACACTGACTTCTTTTAATTAAAATTATATTCATTAAAAAGGTAGGTTTGATAAACTATATCTGCCCTTCTGTTAAAAAAATGTGTTTATATATATTCTATTTTCGTTTACTTCATGACGTTATGATACAGGTTTTAGTGCGACTCTAGTAATTACTTCCCAATAAAAATAGTTTGAGCTATGTAAAGTACTGATTAATTTTTTTTAAATAATGGTTCTTTCAGATAGTTAACACATTTTACCACGCGTTTACATACTGCTCGTGAAGCAGCGCGTTCCGACTGTCAAATTCAAGCCCTTTAAATGAGCACTTTAAGGATGAAACAAATTTCATCGTAGTCTCGCGTGGAGATTCGATATGTGATACGTTATTTATGGGCTAATATGTATTTCCCACTGGAATCTGCAAGGAAGTTGTAAAGGTTTATGTGAAGGGCGTCGCCCGAGAGTAGGCTTTTCATACGGCATTACACACCACACCATTCATAACGAACCCCACTACGGCCTAGTGAAGTGAAGAGATTTGGGCGGTTCTTAACATCAAGATCTGGAGAATCGAACTACGGCTAAGTGAGTGCACTCTGGGCACACGACTGTTTGACACAACTGAATACATATGATTTGTTTTCTATTTCGTTAATACATCAGCAGCAATTAAACGAATAAATAAACAACGTTCTTAAAGTCATCTAATTTGGAAGCGCGTGGAATCGCCATGGAAAAAGATCAAATCAGTTCCCTCGGCTGGCAAGGTCACAGCCATTTTGTTGTGGAATGCAAAAGTCTTATTTGGCTAGAGTTTCTGCAGTTTGAAGAAACAGTCGCGGTCTACGGGCACTGAGCAATATGACTACGAGTAAGGGCGGTGATTTGCAGGAAGGGCCAGTCAGTCTTCCCTGATGTGTTGCGTTCATTCACGGCAATGCCAGACAATACCATACACAGCCAAAACCAGAACAATGCAGTCCTTTCTCTGTAACATTACAGATATCCTCCTTATCGTTCGGAGTTGACCTTATCCGATTTCTATTAACCATTTAAAAACCCGTCTTTGATGGAGGATGAATACGATATGGTGTAAGTCTACAGAATGCTGCCCGAGATTGTCTGAAACACCAAAATCCAGTTTGTGCGTACACAGTTTTACTTTTGTACTTTATCGCATTACGGCAATTATACGCCTCGACCACCAAGTCAACAGTTAACAGAGACCACGTCCTTTCAGCGCAAGTCCTCCTATCTCTTATTGTTGTTGACCAAGAAACTAAACTCCAATTTGATATACTAAATAGCACGACAGCATCCCCCCTTCCACCCATGTGTTGACACCATCGTGCTTATACACGCCCGTCGTCCAGCTGGGCACTAGCCACGTCACAACTGCCTGTCCAGGACTGCTCCGGAGCCTTGAAGCAGCTCAGCGCGTCTACCAATCTCAATGGGGAGTATTCCCCTGCTTTTTGCAAAGAGGGGAACTTCTTCAAGTTTTTGCCGTGACTGGATTGGTCTACGAAGCATTTAGTGGGCAACGCAGAAAAAAATAGGAATTAATGAGGCATTTGGTATTGCAAATTAAATTACTTCACACAATACTCCTATAACTGACTTCAAAACAGAGAACTTTACTTAATGATCCGCCTTATTGTATAATTAATAATTTTGTATTACAACTTATACCTTAACTTTCGCGTTTACCAAATAATTTTAAACGATAGTAAGTACATATAAAATAAATCATATAAACTATTATGCAAATAAAAAAATCGCCAAATTATTATCAGCTTTTATGTACGATTTTTTTTTCTATTTATATAATTAAAGATATCCTCAAAGCAATTGTTGCTAAACTAAAGTTATATTTTTGATAGTAATTTAACAATTCTTACCCAGAACAACTACATCGGCCATTTTTTCACAAGTTCCAGAACTGTTAGTCAGAATCAGCTTGTATTTTCCACTGTCAGGTCTCGTTGTTTTACGAACGGTCAACACTGTGTTCCTTTCATATTTGTCAATGGTTGTCCTGAAATGTCAAATTAACACTTTATTAGTAACAAATATTTTTGTGATTAATATTTATAATTTTACTTTAACTTTGCACACTTTAATATTCTATGATAAAATAATTTTTCTTTGAATTCTAACTCTATATTCTCTTTTATAATGTAACTACTTTCTTTTTGTGCTGTTGATACGCCGTTGATACCATTAAGTAAAAAATTTTAGCGGATCAAAATCCAAAGCCATATTAATTGTATAGTTTTAAAAAAATTCTAAAACTTTTGAATTTTTCGGAGAGACACTTCGAAAGACCAATCAGAGTGTTTTAAAACTTACAAATACCCTTACCTTTCTTGTGCATCTTCTTTTAGTTCAGTGCCGTCCTTTTCCCATCGCGGAACGGGCTCTGGTTCACCTCCGTACTTGATATCGTACTTGATCACTTGACCTTTCTTTACTACTATGTTGATCAAGTCATCGCCAATTATAAATGGTTTAACTGGAATGTCAACAAAGTATGATGAAGTCATTGTTTGTTTAGGTAAATTCTTAAGGCTCAATAATTGACACTGTGCACAATGTTCGTTCAACTTTCACTGAACCCTTGTGTCCGTGATCCCTTGGTGTGAATGGGTGGTAGCCATTTCTTATATCTTTTGCACTGCATATAAGCAAGCTGACCAAACTGTATAGTTTTTAAGTAACTCCTGAAGTGATGACATTATGTGTAATGCAAATTTTGTAGGACAAGGGAATTCTATTTCAGTGGGTACAGAAAGAGACTGACAGATATTACAAAAGACAATGATCGAGTTATGTCGTAGCGTTCTACAAGTTTCTTGTTATCAGTTGTTAGAAAAATTCTACAATGTCATATTCATCCTTATTTAACATTACCCATTTAATATAATTAAAAACACATACTAGTTTTAAGCACAACAGCTTAGTTTTTTTTGTCACAGTAAAACACTTTACAAATATTACTCTAATCATTTTAATTCCAAAAATAGGTAATTTGGTTGAAACTCNTTTGTCACAGTAAAACACTTTACAAATATTACTCTAATCATTTTAATTCCAAAAATAGGTAATTTGGTTGAAACTTACTGTAATAAATAATCATTTTCAAACCTCGGTAAAGTGTTATTTTTTATTAGTTACCACCAGCAATTATGGAAAACTGAAATTTTCGAAATCAAATTACACAAATTTTAACCATGAAAGTGTGATTGATTCTGGCGCAGAACTAAATTGTATGACTAATGCCTCACCGCTAGGAAATAAATTTAATACATATTATGCTCTTGTTTAGTTACACTAACATATGAATTCAAATAATCCAACACATGCATTAACAATCCAGTTATACAGAAACATATGCTACGTCGAGTAGATAACGAAGTATGTTTTACAAAACATTAAGAGATATAAGCCATTCCTATAGACAGAACTTACCACAATTTATTTAACATCTAATACGGATATACTTTATGATATAAATGTATGTATATATGTATATATATGCACACGTCATACAAATTGATAGCACACACTGTAATCAGAGATTGTTAGAGTTTCTTGAATTTTTATTTCCTCTTCACGTTGCAGAGTATAGTGTACGTACTTCTCGTACAAAAAAAAAAACTTCCCTCAAAATGCAAAGTGTAGAAAACTGATGGATATTTGCACTGAAATCTGATGCTAGAATCGTATACGGACACTTAAGTCGGTAAAACTGACACATGGAATTGGCCAACATGAAAAATACTTACTTCCACGATTTTATAACTTTATGACCGAGATAAATATTGCTAAAGAAAAAAGCGCAAATAGCTTTGTTGTGCCCTGTTAATAGCGTTTTGCGAAGACAAAAATATATTTAGTATATTTAAATGTAAATACTTAATGTTTATCTCATAGCTGGATAAAATGTTTAAGACATATAACAACCAAATTAGAATCATGCAAATTCTTTGAATCTCTTATTTTGTTTTCATACACACAATATTGTATGAAGTAAAAGAAAATACAGATTGTTCTGAATAAAGTTAATAAAGGCTTAGTTCAGTTAACAATTAAATAATTTTAAAATGAGAAATTTTTATGGGATATTTTTTTACATATTATTTGTCGTATCTTGGAATGATCAACATGTTAACACAGGTAAGCAGCGNATTTTTATGGGATATTTTTTTACATATTATTTGTCGTATCTTGGAATGATCAACATGTTAACACAGGTAAGCAGCGTTATTTCATTGGAGAATCTTTGCTCAAAATATTTGAGTGCCTACTTGAGGAAGTAACGATCGTTTAACATCAAAATAATTTATTAGTTCAAAATGGATGGTGTGGTTTAAAGCGATTTGATGATATGTGCGCAAAAGAGCTAGCCTATTTATCCATATCCTGATTCAAGTATTCTGAGATCAGCTTCGTGTGTTACTGTAAGCTAGGATATACCACACAATTTAGTGCATTTTTGTAAATCTAGAATAGCAAAAAATAACAAAAGCGTACATATATTCAACATGTTATTAAATATTCACATACGAGCGTAGGCAAGTAAATGCGAATAAAAACCTACTCTAGGTTAGTATATAAAATACTGAGAAATATTCTGTTACCTAATAACAAACCTATTATATTTTTTAATAGGTGACATTTAATTGAAAATAATTTCTTTGTCACGTTGCACAAATTTTGCAACTACAACACTTTTAATGTTTCGGAATATTTTCAATTTGGAAACACGTTTAAAATGTTAACTTAATATATACTATGTTACGAAAATCTTTTTCTCGNTCGGAATATTTTAAATTTGGAAACACGTTTAAAATGTTAACTTAATATATACTATGTTACGAAAATCTTTTTCTCTTTCTATCAAAATAATGTTTATAAATGTCACTAAGAAACTCTTAAAAATCATTTTACCATCTTCTGATAAATTGTTTTATAGATAGACTTTCAGAACTTAGCTATGATTTAAAGGTTATAATATATCAAATCGAAAATAAGTCTATCTTTTTGTTGATTTGTTTAACATTTGCATGGCTCTATAATGTATTTCATTAAAACAAGGGTGTTAACCCCACTCCAAAAAAATTTATGCATTTACTTTGGTATAAAAGGACAGGGAATATTTCTACCACTCTCATAAAAAAATTGTCCCCAACAAACATAAGTTGCTGGACTGACGTTTGATCATACACAAGGGTAGCGTAATGCTTATTTAATGGAATGCGATGCAATAATGTGTTGACATACCGAAACGAGCCTTCGCAATTATTGGTTTCGTGACATCACTAGGTTCACCAGGACCTGCTTTGTTGACTGCCCGAATACGGAATTCGTACTGTGTTCCTTCTTTGAGTCCATCAATCGTGGCTGCAGTGATGTCTCCTTCCAACACTTTCCCTGTGACCCAGTCTTTGCCAAATTTTTCCTGAAAAGCCAAAAATCACGATCATTCATATTGAATTTATTATGTGTAAAAAAGTTGCTATGTTCAATGTTTAGGGTCATATAAAGAAGAATCAGATTCATAATCATCCACCATAGCCACATCACGTTTGTTAATGTCAAGTGGTTCGTTAGGACGTAACTCTCAGAAGTGTTAAATAAGACAATTTCATACATACCTTGAATTCAATAACATATCCAGTGATTGGAGCCCCGCCATCNTTTGTCACAGTAAAACACTTTACAAATGTTACTCTAATCATTTTAATTCCAAAAATAGGTAATTTGGTTGAAACTCACTGTAATAAATAATCATTTTCAAACCTCGGTAACTTGTTATTTTTTATTAGTTACCACCAGCAATTATGGAAAACTGAAATTTTCGAAATCAAATTACACAAATTTTAACCATGAAAGTGTGATTGATTCTGGCGCAGAACTAAATTGTATGACTAATGCCTCACCGCTAGGAAATAAATTTAATACATATTATGCTCTTGTTTAGTTACACTAACATATGAATTCAAATAATCCAACACATGCATTAACAATCCAGTTATACAGAAACATATGCTACGTCGAGTAGATAACGAAGTATGTTTTACAAAACATTAAGAGATATAAGCCATTCCTGTAGACAGAACTTACCACAATTTATTTAACATCTAATACGGATATACTTTATGATATAAATGTATGTATATATGTATATATATGCACACGTCATACAAATTGATAGCACACACTGTAATCAGAGATTGTTAGAGTTTCTTGAATTTTTATTTCCTCTTCACGTTGCAGAGTATAGTGTACGTACTTCTCGTACAAAAAAAAACTTCCCTCAAAATGCAAAGTGTAGAAAACTGATGGATATTTGCACTGAAATCTGATGCTAGAATCGTATACGGACACTTAAGTCGGTAAAACTGACACATGGAATTGGCCAACATGAAAAATACTTACTTCCACGATTTTATAACTTTATGACCGAGATAGATATTGCTAAAGAAAAAAGCGCAAATAGCTTTGTTGTGCCCTGTTAATAGCGTTTTGCGAAGACAAAAATATATTTAGTATATTTAAATGTAAATACTTAATGTTTATCTCATAGCTGGATAAAATGTTTAAGACATATAACAACCAAATTAGAATCATGCAAATTCTTTGAATCTCTTATTTTGTTTTCATACACACAATATTGTATGAAGTAAAAGAAAATACAGATTGTTCTGAATAAAGTTAATAGGTAAGGCTTAGTTCAGTTGACAATTAAATAATTTTAAAATGAGAGATTTTTATGGGATATTTTTTTACATATTATTTGTCGTATCTTGGAATGATCAACATGTTAACACAGGTAAGCAGCGTTATTTCATTGGAGAATCTTTGCTCAAAATATTTGAGTGCCTACTTGAGGAAGTAACGATCGTTTAACATCAAAATAATTTATTAGTTCAAAATGGATGGTGTGGTTTAAAGCGATTTGATGATATGTGCGCAAAAGAGCTAGCCTATTTATCCATATCCTGATTCAAGTATTCTGAGATCAGCTTCGTGTGTTACTGTAAGCTAGGATATACCACACAATTTAGTGCATTTTTGTAAATCTAGAATAGCAAAAAATAACAAAAGCGTACATATATTCAACATGTTATTAAATATTCACATACGAGCGTAGGCAAGTAAATGCGAATAAAAACCTACTCTAGGTTAGTATATAAAATACTGAGAAATATTCTGTTACCTAATAACAAACCTATTATATTTTTTAATAGGTGACATTTAATTGAAAATAATTTCTTTGTCACGTTGCACAAATTTTGCAACTACAACACTTTTAATGTTTCGGAATATTTTCAATTTGGAAACACGTTTAAAATGTTAACTTAATATATACTATGTTACGAAAATCTTTTTCTCGTTCTATCAAAATAATGTTTATTAATGTCAATAAGAAACTCTTAAAAATCATTTTACCATCTTCTGATAAATTGTTTTATAGATTGACTTTCAGAACTTAGCTATGATTTAAAGGTTATAATATATCAAATCGAAAATAAGTCTATCTTTTTGTTGATTTGTTTAACATTTGCATGACTCTATAATGTATTTCATTAAAACAAGGGTGTTAACAACACTTCAAAAAAATTTATGCATTTACTTTGGTATAAAAGGACAGGGAATATTTCTACCACTCTCATAAAAAAATTGTCCCCAACAAACATAAGTTGCTGGACTGACGTTTGATCATACATAAGGGTAGCGTAATGCTTAATTAAAGGAATGCGATGCAATAATGTGTTGACATACCGAAACGAGCCTTCGCAATTATTGGTTTCGTGACATCACTAGGTTCACCAGGACCTGCTTTGTTGACTGCCCGAATACGGAATTCGTACTGTGTTCCTTCTTTGAGTCCATCAATCGTGGCTGCAGTGATGTCTCCTTCCAACACTTTCCCTGTGACCCAGTCTTTGCCAAATTTTTCCTGAAAAGCCAAAAATGACGATCATTCATATTGAATTTATTATGTGTAAAAAAGTTGCTATGTTCAATGTTTAGGGTCATATAAAGAAGAATCAGATTCATAATCATCCACCATAGCCACATCACGTTTGTTAATGTCAAGTGGTTCGTTAGGACGTAACTCTCAGAAGTGTTAAATAAGACAATTTCATACATACCTTGAATTCAATAACATATCCAGTGATTGGAGCCCCGCCATCACTTAACGGTTTAGTCCATTTGAGATCTGCGTGGTCCTTGTCCCAATCCACAACTTCAACATTGTTTGGTTTACTGGGTTCATCTTTAAACACAAACGAATTATTTTACACTACAACTCTCTGCGTTCACGCGGTATTAACTTTGAGTAAAATGTAGCTGATTACGTCTCTCAACTTACCCCATGGATCTTTTGCGAGAACACTTTTTCCAAATAACACTGGCTCTGAGCTGCCTAGCTTATTTACTGCCCTGATACGGAACTTGTATTCTTTTTTTGGCGTAAGATCTTCGCACTTGAATGTGCATGGTTCAGTTGGTGGAATTTGGGCTACATTGTCCCAGCCACCTAAAATAATCACAACCCTCTTTGAAATCAACATCGAGAAATAACTTTAAAGTTTAAGCTATCACATTTATAACATGCATGCTACACTTCAATTACATAATTAGTAAAAAAAAAGTATTAATTAAAAGTACATATGTGTTTACTGGTATAAAAATAGGAGAAATAAATCTCATGGATCCAAACATTTAAACGCATATGTCAGGCAAAGTTTTTTTTTAGGAAAATATTAGAAAAACAACTGGAAATTTATCCTACAAACAACGTTGCGTAAAGCAGAAAAAAAAAACCCTTAAGTGAAAAAGTTACTGTTTGTTACAAATATATTAGTGAGCTCTCCTTTCTTAGACACGTACCAACAAATCAACGGCAGCTTCACAAATGTTTTGAATTTGCCATAAAAACTGGGAAAATGAAAGTCTACTAAATATTTTGTAGCACTCGCATTTTTTCAGTGAGTTTGTGTATTTTGTTAAATGCTGTTACTTTTAATACAACTTTACGTGACCAAGTCATCATTATAAATTAATTTAAATTAATTACAAGAGCATAATTTTCCTAATACAATTTTTTTTATAATATTATATTCGGTTTATTCGTATGATATATCTATATAAATCTCTATTGCTATTAAAATTCAATCATTATTACGTACATAACTCACAGAGATCCTGTTATTCCACCGTAAATACTAGTCGAAAAGTTAAATGTATGATTTGAATTTGCATAACTTTGATTTAGCTACCACAGGCTATGGAATATCGGCATACAAAAATCCAAAAAATTTCCTTTCAATTACTAACCACATAATCCTGAGTAATGTATTATTGCTTTTATTTTTAAACAACCAAGAAAACTTCATGACCTTTAATTTCCAATACTTATTGTCAAGAAATATTTCATGCATCAGTCACAATATAACACTTTAAAATGTAAGTTTAGTACTGACGTTTAATACAAAGACCGTCTACGTAGTTCGTACCGCAACTAAAACAGTGCTTGTTATGTTCCCGAGTTGTCTGTTCAAGTGGTGTCTATGTAGGCCGTAATAGGGCAAAGTAAACACGATCAGAAACACATAATTGGTAGCGCTGCAATATGCGAACTGATTGGAGCGTGTAGTGAGCGTGTGAATTTAACCGCAATCAATCACAGAACACGTACAGTCGATGTTATGTGAGGAAGAACCATCGGGCGACTAGAAGGGCCAAACTCCCAACACGTGCATTTCCAAAAAGCATTATTTTGTTTGGCAGAGATCCTGACACACTGAAAAAGTCTGTCGAACTTTGAGAACTGAACATTCACGGAGTGCACTAAGACGAGAATATCTGTCTTTAACTACCATGCCACACAATCGAAGGATAGAAAACACCCTTGCTAGGGAATTGAGAGCAGCCACAGGGACGAGAATGTACAGAAACAGTGTCTACCGATACTTGCTTCAAGTGGACAGTATTCACGAGTGTCAATGAGAAGCATTACTTTGTGAATGTTGCCCGCAAAATTGCTCGATTAGCATAGTGCAGATAACATCATGTCACAAAACAATGGTTCTAATTCCTGTTTGTGGACAATTCCACGTTCAGTCTCTGCAGTGATTTCCGGAACGAGGAGTAGGAACATTCCAAATTACTATATTTAACGGAACCATTATGAAAATGGTGGTATTTAAGTGTGGAGCGGTAATATGTTGAGCTCATATAAACCCATATGTGTGTATGATCGTGGATCTATAACAGTGATATCAGTAAGAGAAATTCTAGTCGCTGGAAGTCAGTTAAGAGGCTGTTACAGGTTGGTCAATTAGTCTAAATAACGGGGAATCAGTGACATGGTGTGTTCTTCATTGTCATGTCAGGAGATACGGCGTAGCATGTGTTTTTATTATATTTTCTCCTTCACTCGTGCTTGAGATGGGGACTTTGCTATTTTCTACACAATAAACTACATAAAAGAATGTTGTCTATAATAAAACAAGTAAATTTATTTCACGATTCATAAATGATTGTGTAGGTCTAGTGCACTCCGGCGTACAATGCTGTAATCAAGAGTGGTAGTGGCAAGGGATTAAGCGAGTGAATGAAGAGATTTGGACGGTTTTTAACATCGAGGTGTTGAGAGCCGATGAGCGTGAAGTGAGGCAAGTGTGGAGTAGCGCCGGAATGAAAGGGCGCGGAAACGGGAGATCTCTGAGAAAACCCGCCGACCAGCGGCATCGTCCGGTACGGGGATTAAGCGAGGGTGAGACTATAGTGGAGGGTCAGAGGGGCAACATAATTAATACCCAATAAAAAACAAAGTACAATCTAAATTAAAGATGAGAGGGGAGAGGGTTCACCTTGAGAAGTAGGGGTCGGGTGAGGCGAAAGTGTGAGCATATGTTGAGTTAAGAAATTTGGGTGGCTCTTACCAACAAGGTCATGTTGAGAAAGGGTCCAGGGGGAGGGTTTGGATGTGATGTAAAAAAAATGTCTGATGGGTGGAGGGAAAAATGGGTACAATTAAACTACAAACTGACAGTGATTAGGGCCACGGAGGGTGTCAAGGGGAGCAAATAAAAACTTGATTATTGGTTTAGAGCAGGGAGGGGGGAAGGGGTCAAGCGAACATGTATAATCAACCAATAAAAATTGGAGGGGTTGGTGGTTGTGGTCAGTCCTATGCTGATGCTCGTGTCGGCAGCTAAGTCGCTGATCGCTCCACCTGCCATTGAGCCCGGGAACTCCTGCATGTACATTTTAAAATTTTAAAATATATTAAAACAAATTCTAAAATTTAATTTTTAATATTTTTAGAATTATTTAAACATTCATTTACACCTTTTTAGATCAAGGTCATTNAAATTCTAAAATTTAATTTTTAATATTTTTAGAATTATTTAAACATTCATTTACACCTTTTTAGATCAAGGTCATTCAAGGTCACTGGGTCAAGAACACAGACGTGAGGCAGAGTTTAAGGTAGCAGATATCCAAGATGGTAGCCAGTGTCAATAATATAAGCTCTTCCCCCGATTTTTGGGATTTTTTTCGGTTTTCTTGTGATTTTTATAGATTTTCGTGTATAAGGTCACCAAATGTCTAGGTAAAGATCATGAACATCCAAAATGGTGGAGTGGGTATATAATGCAATTTTACCTGATTTAAAATTGTTTAATATATATTGTGATTTTTAATTTTTATGATTTGGGTGTTGGTGGGGGGAGGGTGAGTTAAGCATGGCGTAGGTTGGGGAGTGGGAGGGTGAGTGAGGACGTGGTAGGTGAAGAATGGCAGTTGGGGGCCAAGTCTGCTGATCCGCCCGATCTGCTGGACCTGATTCACAGCCTCGAATCCTCTCTTACTGCTCTGAGGATTAAATATCTCACTGCTAAGAGCCTCGAATCAGCTTCATTTATTTTGAGGACTACTAGGCTCTCGCATAGAGAAGCCTCGAGTCCGCTTTGATAATTTGAGGACTCGATCGGGACATTTTTCCATTTTTTGGGATTTTTTGGTGGGAAAAATGATTTTTGGGTAAAATAATTAATTTCTGAAGTGATTTATGGTGTGAAACAAGTCATTTCGTCGATAACGTGGCGGGCAAGATGGCCGCCGGCTGGCCAGAATGACTAAGCATGAACAGCTCCATCGCTCCGATGCCAGAAGCCATTGCGCTAAATTCATCATAATCATTCTACTCTATGTGTTTAAATAATTTAATCTACCTTTTATGCGTACACTGACACAATATGTTGTATTATTGCTTCTGGGTTTAAGCATTGTTCATGTCGATATCACTCCCGACGTTTTGGTACACATTGCAGTTGCCATCTTCCGGGTAACAGAAGTGATTGNATTGTTCATGTCGATATCACTCCCGACGTTTTGGTACACATTGCAGTTGCCATCTTCCGGGTAACAGAAGTGATTGGCTACTGAGTATCTGCGGGACCTGCGTGCCTTTATTGGGACTGGTGGTCAATTAATGACGAACTGATCTCTGCTGACTTTTCAGTGTAATTTTACTGTTTTGGAAGAGTAATGTCCAGATGTTGCTCATGAGGCACATTTCCTACACTTGTTGGAAGGATGCTTTCAAAATTCGATAAATTGTCAGATATATTATTTTTGTATGGGATATGCTGTGAGAGTGGTTATAATATAGTTGAAAGTGGATTTTAATGTTCGTAGTCAAGGAAAATCGGGGTAAACAGGAGTGTTCTGAGAAATCCCGTCGGCTATTTGCAAGTCCCACCTCGTTTCCGACATGTGAAAAATCGGGTGACTCTGACGGGAATCGAAACCGATTTGTCTGAGCGTAAGGCAAGTAGTCTGACTACTACACCACCGTTACCCCACATGTTTTCTATTTATTGTATTAAGGTACATAAATAAACTCACATATTAAATATTTTTGTTGTTTTCTTAAGAAATATACTGGTTAAATTAATTTATATTTAAAAACTATTTAAAATTCAAACTTACCTTTTACACTCATATCCAAACGTTCAAGTACATAGTGTACTAAGNATATTTAAAAACTATTTAAAATTCAAACTTACCTTTTACACTCATATCCAAACGTTCAAGTACATAGTGTACTAAGGGCAAACCTCCATCATCCTTAGTTGGTTTCCAATTAACCACACATGATGTCTGATAAACGTCTGTCACATTTATTTCTTGAGGGGGAGAAGGAACATCTGCAAAGAAAGTAAAATATTTGCTTAACATTGTGATTTAAATATAACCACAGGTACTTCAGATTGCGAACTCAATATAATTCAATTCCAGTATTCGTGCAAAACATTCGAAAAGAATGTGAGGTGTAATTCTAGACTACTTGGTTCACATTTGTTTGCGTGATAAATTAAACCATATGAAATTATTTATGAAGTTCTAGTTCGTAATGTTTCCTTTTTAATGAATTTTAGTTCAATTACACTTTTCAGTTTACAGATACTGGTATACTTGAATAATGTGCCTCAGTGCAAGATAATACAACAGCACAAGCCATATTTTACAAAAAAATTAAAACAAATTTAAAAATGTTATGTGAATTTGAATTTTTTTAATTTTTTNAGCACAAGCCATATTTTACAAAAAAATTAAAACAAATTTAAAAATGTTATGTGAATTTGAATTTTTTTAATTTTTTCTTTAATATATTTAATATAAAATTGTAATATATAAGAGAATAGATATGGATTGTTAATTCATGACAAATTTTCTAAACTTAACCAATATCAGTATAAGAAANTAATATATAAGAGAATAGATATGGATTGTTAATTCATGACAAATTTTCTAAACTTAACCAATATCAGTATAAGAAATAATATATAACCTTATTTCCATTTAAAGTCATTGTCATAATTGATCTATGTTATCATATATATGTTAGCCTATTTCTCAACAAAAACATGGAATGTTGAAGGTCAATGCGCATGTTAGAGATTTTTGGGGATTTGCAGTTACTTTGTGTGGCTTAAATTTTGGGTAATTCTGTTAACACTTCAGGGATGTTTGTTGGCACAGAGGTGCCAACCACGAGTTCGTTTCCTGGTGTACCAATCTACCAAGTTTGGTAAATGAGTAGTGCTATAGGAGGAACACAACATTTCTGAAATTTCAGCAGACAAAAACTTATTTTTCAAGTAGTGACATTATTAATTTTCAGCTTGACATATTGTTCCTCCAACAACGTTGAAACAATCAAATTTTCATATCGTTTATAATTTAAAAATTGGCTTCGTAATTTAGGTGATACGAGTCATGATTTATAACATGTGTAAAATTTTGGTATGTCCTGTTACATTCCGCTACAGTCGTCAGTATGGGTCATCACTCGTAACATTTAGTCAGTATTTGCCACATTACGAATTATTGCCGATATTTTGCATTTCTGGTAATATTTGTCCAATTTGGCCACATTTATGTGTGTCTGATATAGTTTGAACTCATGTAGATACATTTGTTCATATTCGTAGAAGTTTCAATAAAATTAGTANTTATGTGTGTCTGATATAGTTTGAACTCATGTAGATACATTTGTTCATATTCGTAGAAGTTTCAATAAAATTAGTGGTCTTTATTTTGCTATATTTTGTACTATTTGGTTACATTTGTAGTAAATATAATATAGTGTGTTGTATATTACATTAAAAAATATTATTATTTTGTAATGATGAACTTATAATGGTTAATATTAATTGTAGTTGTACACATTGGTTTGGGTAATGTTTTATTAAGACAAAATCATTTTCACTAATGGGGGAAGGTTGCAAAAAATATTGGGCTTGGAATCTGACGAAAAATTAATTATTAGGAGTTATTGAGCTATATAACATACACACTAGTATATCAAAACATGTGGTATACATGTACGCTAATGAGGGTGTGGAGAGAAAATGGACGTTGCCATCTGACGCAAAAAATATGCCATGTTAGGAAATGGCTAAGGAGAGTTGGCCACTCGCAAAAGATCCTTTCTTTTGCGAATGGCAAAATTGCAGCTTAAATTTTAAATACTACCAGCCAAGTAAAATTAATAGGTCCTGGATTTTAAAAAGTGTAGTGGTTGGGGTGGCCATCTGACCAATAATATGTAACATCATACAAAAATGCCAAGAACAACATTTTATTTCTTCTCCCTAGACTTACGCGTTTAGAAGTATCTAAATTATTTTCTATTACAAAGAGAAGTCGCTACACTGCTGGGTTCTAAAAAAACTTGTCACATAATGTTACACGTATTTCGAGACATTTTCGAGACATGTTGATCCCTGCCCTAACATGCAGAATCCCGAATGGTGGTGGAAATGAGAATACTGATATTTGAGTAGTTATGATATTAAATGGACAAAAAGATTTCGTTAGAAATTTTAGAAATTTCTATCTGTACTTTTACATTAAATACTTTTGCCACACATTTCTAATCGCGTCTTTTTTTTAAACGTTAGCTGAATTAAGAATTGATTTCTTATCATATAATTTACGTCAACGTTGTTTTTGATTCCGTAGATACAAAAATTAAACAAATGAAAATAATGACAGTAAACGTTTTGTTATTGACTGGCTAATTCTGTAGTTATATTAATGCCCCATTCATAAACGTATTGCATTTGATTTAACATATATTTTTAAGTTTTAAGTTATTAAAATTGCCAGTGCTTTAAGTATGTTACACATATACGACCCATTAAGGCGATAATTTGATTGAATTTCTTAAAATTTACAACACAAAACCACTTCACAATTTTTTAGTATGTTGGGAATTGTTCTGTAATTAATAGTTCTATTTGCGTTAACTTTTGTGTAGCTACTATATGGGATTTTAGTACTTTTGTCTCTACAAATAACTCTAACAATCGCATTACGCTATATCATTCAACGGGTGTATTAGAACAAATGGTAATACACACCAGGATAGGAAAAGTGTGCAAATGTTTTATTTTACAGTGAGGTACCAAAAGTCTAGCGTGATCCCGTCTAGACAAAATATGCTACAGAATTTTGAAAGGGCATGTGGGCAACACTTTTGTGTTATCTCACTAACCACGCTGCTGCGCTGAGCTGGAGTTGTCGGTCATAATGTAATTAGTCTACATTTCTCCCCTGATCGTATCTGTGGCGCCACGCTGCTGCGCTGAGCTGGAGTTGTCGGTCATAATGTAATTAGTCTACATTTCTCCCCTGATCGTATCTGTGGCGCCACGCTGCTGCGCTGAGCTGGAGTTGTCGGTCANAGCACAAGCCATATTTTACAAAAAAATTAAAACAAATTTAAAAATGTTATGTGAATTTGAATTTTTTTAATTTTTCTTTAATATATTTCATATAAAATTTTAATATATAAGAGAATAGATATGGATTGTTAATTCATGACAAATTTTCTAAACTTAACCAATATCAGTATAAGAAATAATATATAACCTTATTTCCATTTAAAGTCATTGTCATAATTGATCTATGTTATCATATATATGTTAGCCTATTTCTCAACAAAAACATGGAATGTTGAAGGTCAATGCGCATGTTAGAGATTTTTGGGGATTTGCAGTTACTTTGTGTGGCTTAAATTTTGGGTAATTCTGTTAACACTTCAGGGATGTTTGTTGGCACAGAGGTGCCAACCACGAGTTCGTTTCCTGGTGTACCAATCTACCAAGTTTGGTAAATGAGTAGTGCTATAGGAGGAACACAACATTTCTGAAATTTCAGCAGACAAAAACTTATTTTTCAAGTAGTGACATTATTAATTTTCAGCTTGACATATTGTTCCTCCAACAACGTTGAAACAATCAAATTTTCATATCGTTTATAATTTAAAAATTGGCTTCGTAATTTAGGTGATACGAGTCATGATTTATAACATGTGTCAAATTTTGGTATGTCCTGTTACATTCCGCTACAGTCGTCAGTATGGGTCATCACTCGTAACATTTAGTCAGTATTTGCCACATTACGAATTATTGCCGATATTTTGCATTTCTGGTAATATTTGTCCAATTTGGCCACATTTATGTGTGTCTGATATAGTTTGAACTCATGTAGATACATTTGTTCATATTCGTAGAAGTTTCAATAAAATTAGTAGTCTTTATTTTGCTATATTTTGTACTATTTGGTTACATTTGTAGTAAATATGATATAGTGTGTTGTATATTACATTAAAAAATATTATTATTTTGTAATGATGAACTTATTATGGTTAATATTAATTGTAGTTGTACACATTGGTTTGGGTAATGTTTTATTAAGACAAAATCATTTTCACTAATGGGGGAAGGTTGCAAAAAATATTGGGCTTGGAATCTGACGAAAACTTAATTATTAGGAGTTATTGAGCTATATAACATACACACTAGTATATCAAAACATGTGGTATACATGTACGCTAATGAGGGTGTGGAGAGAAAATGGACGTTGCCATCTGACGCAAAAAATATGCCATGTTAGGAAATGGCTAAGGAGAGTTGGCCACTCGCAAAAGATCCTTTCTTTTGCGAATGGCAAAATTGCAGCTTAAATTTTAAAGACTACCAGCCAAGTAAAACTAATAGGTCCTGGATTTTAAAAAGTGTAGTGGTTGGGGTGGCCATCTGACCAATAATATGTAACATCATACAAAAATGCCAAGAACAACATTTTATTTCTTCTCCCTAGACTTACGCGTTTAGAAGTATCTAAATTATTTTCTATTACAAAGAGAAGTCGCTACACTGCTGGGTTCTAAGAAAACTTGTCACATAATGTTACACGTATTTCGAGACATTTTCGAGACATGTTGATACCTGCCCTAACATACAGAATCCCGAATGGTGGTGGCAATGAGAATACTGATATTTGAGTAGTTATGATATTAAATGGACAAAAAGATTTCGTTAGAAATTTTAGAAATTTCTATCTGTACTTTTACATTAAATACTTTTGCCACACATTTCTAATCGCGTCTTTTTTTTTAAACGTTAGCTGAATTAAGAATTGATTTCTTATCATATAATTTACGTCAACGTTGTTTTTGATTCCGTAGATACAAAAATTAAACAAATGAAAATAATGACAGTAAACGTTTTGTTATTGACTGGCTAATTCTGTAGTTATATTAATGTCCCATTCATAAACGTATTGCATTTGATTTAACATATATTTTTAAGTTTTAAGTTATTAAAATTGCCAGTGCTTTAAGTATGTTACACATATACGACCCATTAAGGCGATAATTTGATTGAATTTCTTAAAATTTACAACACAAAACCACTACACAATTTTTTAGTATGTTGGGAATTGTTCTGTAATTAATAGTTCTATTTGCGTTAACTTTTGTGTAGCTACTATATGGGATTTTAGTACTTTTGTCTCTACAAATAACTCTAACAATCGCATTACGCTATATCATTCAACGGGTGTATTAGAACAAATGGTAATACACACCAGGATAGGAAAAGTGTGCAAATGTTTTATTTTACAGTGAGGTACCAAAAGTCTAGCGTGATCCCGTCTAGACAAAATATGCTACAGAATTTTGAAAGGGCATGTGGGCAACACTTTTGTGTTATCTCACTAATCTCGCTGCTGCGCTGAGCTGGAGTTGTCGGTCATAATGTAATTAGTCTACATTTCTCCCCTGATCGTATCTGTGGCGCTGCGTGCCTCCTTTTCTGAAGGAGTTGTTACCAGTGTACTTGAAGATTTCGGATTTACGTCACGCGATGTGGTTCCAGCAGGATAGCTCCCCCCCCCTTCTCCTCATCATTTATCGCCATCTTCACTAGTGAATACATCTATGCACGTCACCCGAACCGTTCGATTGACCACGATCACTTTATCTCGTCCAATTTTACTTCTAACGTTATAACCACATTCACTAGGGTACGCGGAATTGTTGACACAAGAGTGAATCTGACTTGTCGTATACGCCACGCAAGCACACTCAAAGCCCCGCCGGCTATCTCCAAGTACAGTAGAACCTCGATTAACCGTCACCCTCGGGACCGGGACCATGACGGATAACCGAATAGACGGATAACAGAAATAATAATAGCGCCGCTACAACTTAGCACCTAGACAGTGTTTGGCGTGGCAACATCGCAATTCACTGCCTTGCATGTTATAACGGCGCCATTGTAAGTCCTAATTGTGATGATTGCTGCGCAGTACTTAATGTGAAATGATTTTAAAAGAGAAAAAACAAAACCACGCCAGTTCAAGTGAAAAATACTTTATTAAAATATTTTATTAAGAAAACAATGAAATATCAACTATACATGTACGTACTGTACTCTAAAAACTTACGTTACCGGTACAGTATTTAGTTTTTAAAATAATCCGTCATTTTCTTTTGTTTCTTTCCCCGTCGAGCTTTTTGGGCGGCCATGTTTCTGATTTTTCTGAGAAGAAGCACCTGGGTCCCGGTAGCCTCCTCTTGACGCTCGAACCAGTCAATGCACTGTGTTAACATCGATTCCGCTTCTGAATGGGTGATTCCTGGGTTGTTATCAAGCGCCGGTTCAGCTTCTTCCACGTCTTCATGATCACCACCGTCATCAAGTTGCAAAACATTGGAAACAATTTCATCATCACTCAAGATTTGAAAGCCTCCATCCTGATTGTCACTGTTTAACCAGTCTGTCACTTCTTGAGTTGATAAAGTTTCATCTATCAGTCCGTTGTTACAAAGCTGCACTATTTCGTCAACACTGACAGGCTCATGTTCTGCAGATTCCTCAGTAGAAGGTTCAGGCCATAATTTATTCCAAGCGTTCTTCAGGTTTGTTGCCGTGAGATCTGACCACGCGTTGGCAACATTAAAAATTGCATCCTTGATGTTGTATGTTCTCCAAAACTCCTTAACCGTTGTAGCGTCGTCAGAAGACAGCAAACTTTCAATAAAAGCCTTCCTGTAGCGTCGCTTCATGTTCTCAATCACACCCTGGTCCATGGGCTGAATGAGAGGTGTTGTGTTTGCAGGAAGAAAGAAACACTTTATTTTACCGTCATCACTTTGAAGTTCATTGTAAGGGTGGGAAGGGGCGTTGTCCATGAGCAACAATGCTTCCTGTGGTAATTTCTTCTCTGCAAGATGAGCTCTTACTTGGGGAACAAACACTTTGTGAAACCAGTCGAAAAAAATCGTTTGGTCCATCCAAGCGTTTTTTTGAGCATAGTAATTTACTGGTAAAGCGTTCAAATTCAAATTTTTAAATGCACGGGGTTTTTTAGATTTTCCTATCACTGCTAAGGGTAATCTATGATTGCCTGTGGCATTTGCACACACCATTGCAGTGATTCGATCTTTTTGGATCTTAAAACCTGGAGCAGATTTTTCTGAGAATGAAGCCAGTGTCTTTTGTGGCAGAGCTTTCCAGTTAAGTCCAGTTTCGTCACAATTATACACTTGTTCCCTACTGAGATTAAGATCGTACATTTTTGCAGTAAATTCTGCTCTAAAGCCCTCTACAACAGCACTGTCTGAGCTAAGTTTTTCGCCGGTAATGTCCAGTTGTCGAATGCCGTGACGAAACTTAAACTTTTCAAGCCATCCCATGCTGGCTTTGAAGGTTGGGTCGCCATCTAGTTTTTTGTTCATGTCCATCGCCTTCGTCACTATAATGGGTCCAGAAAGGGGTATCCCTTGGCTTCGGGCTTGAACGAACCACTGATAAACAGCACTATCGAGTTGTTCAAATTTTGCTGGTCTCATTGTTTTTCTAGGCTTGACATCTCCATCTGTGTTTTGCATTTTTGATACATGTTCCTCAATTTTATCTGCAACACGTTTTAAATCATTTACGGTTGTTCTTGCAACACCATAAATCTGAGCCAGACTTGTAGCTGTTTCACCTTTCTTCAATCGTTTAATAATTTCTAGTTTTTTGTCGAGTCCCAAAACCACACGTTTCCGTTTCTCAGCCATAACAGAAGAGCAACCCACACTACGTATAAACAGCACTGTCAACAATAAACGGTAAAGCACGAACACTAGTAGGCACTGCACTCGAAATCGGCAAAAACTTCGGTTCACTGTAGTAAGCCACGCACCGTACTGAACTGAAACAGTAGCAGTGGAATGCAGAAGACAGTGTAAGGGGGGGTGGGCGCGCAAACCCAAGGTCACTGCCCTTGCCGCCAATGACTCACGCACAGTGCAGGTGTGCAGTACAGTCGTCACTACTCATCATAGAGCCTCGACAGACGATCCGATCCGGCTCGGCGCTGACGCGGAAACATACAATTTTTTTGCGCTAGCGGGGTGGCGGTTAATAGAGACTGACGGTTAAAAGGGTGACGGTTCATCGAGGTTCTACTGTATGTAGAGAATGTGCGTCGCAAGATGCAGCAGCGCTGCTCATACTTTGTTGCCAGTGGTGGGCGACATTATAGCACTCTACCTTCTCACCACGCGTCTACAATGACTGAAATAAATGGCAATGTGTTTGCACTGTGTCTGGTAATTATTCTAGTTATCTAACCTGCCCCTACGCATTGCCATCGCCAATAATGGCTAGACGTGAGCTTGCTAGATTATCGGTTCCTCATTTCCCTATGTTCCAATTGCACCTTTTTACCGTGCCTGGTGTGTACCATTTGTTCACTTATGGATTGTACAGGGATTAGCTACTGTACATGGAAAACCTGTTATTAAAAAACTAAACAAAATTATTCCTCGTACTGAGTATTCGTTAGAAATTGATGTTTATTGTATAAATAAATTACAGAAAAAATCCAAACAATTCAGCTCATTTTAATGCTGAATCAAGTGTTGCAAAAACCAAACGTATTTTAATCTGTAAAATATAATTTCGGAATATTGATCCTTACAATGTAAGCTTCAATTGCTTTACCTGATGAATAAATTAGTTGATTCAAAATGGTGTGGTTAAAACAAGAGCAACTTATAAACATATTAGAATGAGCATACACTACAGTAATTTCAAAGACTTATGCTAAGTTTTCTCCGGCAAATTTTAACTTTAGACTACGCAAGAAACTGCTATTAACGGCAAATTGTACACCATACCTATGCTTTCTAAAGAGTATTTACACATGTATGAATATTGTCTGGTGTCTTACCTTGCATGTTGATTGGAATATTTTGGACTGTTTCTCCTTGACCATTAGAAACTTTAATCTGATACGGCCCTGACAAATTTCGTGCAGGTTTTTTAAATTTGTAAGTAATTTTGTCATCTCCCACTATGACTTCTACATCTTTCAGAGGCAGAGCTTTCCCATCCTTGATAAGCTTGGCATCAATTGGTGTTTGCCGCGTTCCTTCAACTGAAAAATAATCAAATTATTGTTTCCGTTTAAATATCACAAAATTTAAGATGCGTGCATTATTTTTATTTACGTTTTTCTATTATTTGACTCCAGTTATGTTGATGACACATTTATAATATAAACTGTGTGCTAGGGTAGCTAATGCCCAAATACATTTGAATCTATATGCTGAACATTGTTTTCAATGCAGCATAATTTTAACAGCACACATTTATTGAAAAGTAAATCAATATCCAAGCTAAAAATAATGTAATGACATATCAGCAATAACAATTGTTTATTTTAAAATCACTAGATGTTAAATTTAGAAAACAGTATTCAAAATATATTGTCGACTCCTTTGTTTATTATATAGCATGCATTTGATGCCTTTACTTTCAAGTTATATTTATGTGCGTTTCGTGGTTTTAACATACGTTTGTATGTAAATCGTCTGTCGTGAAGGTACTAAGTAGAGCATTGCTATGAATTTTATAGGTTGCATCAAAAACATTTCGCTGTTTTCAACATTTTTACTTGAGTGTTTCTGAATTTAACAAGTGCAAGGGCAATCCAGTAATAAAACATCTTTCAAATTTACATATTTCCTTTTTAATTTTGTCAAAATAAAACAAAACTATTGACCACTATTAGGAAACATGGAAAATATTAATTTTATGGATAGCGTATACGCGACAAAAGAAGTAATGTAAAATTTAATTTTGCAAAAGGAATTTTAAATAAATAAATCGTATAGCAAGTTCTCAACGAGAATGTTATCATACGGGTTTGAATACACTTTGACATAATTCGCGTGTAAAATATTTTATTATTGGTATTTTAAAAGTGATTTGACATCTAGAAATAAATGTGATGTTATTAACTGCAGTAGTCGTTTGTAGCTCAGATTACAAATTTAAAAAAATATATATAAATGCATACTGTTCGAAAAATAAACATTTCGGTGAAATGAAATAATTTACTTAAAATGCAAAGAAATTTTAAAACTAGTAATATTAGTTGAACAAACCAAAAATAAACCTTTTGCAATAAAAAGGGGAAACAATTGGAAAGCAACAATAATTTTCTCACATCCCTACACATAAGCATCGTATTCAATGAAAATAAGAAATTTCCAAGTTGAATTCGAACTGCTGATTTAAGAGTTATATAAAAAATGATTCCCTAATGAAAACGATTGAAGGGTTGATTCCAAATCCAGAAAAGTTCCCAAATTGTCTATTTGAGATTATAGCACCTGCCCTACGAAGCAATGGTTTTCACTTCTGCAAGTAGAAGACAGGGTCCGAGATTTATAGCAGTGAATATTAGTGATTTCTAAAACAGACAAGACATTTCTTGTGCTGCCCGACTAAGAATCAGACTAGTTCATGAACTATCTTGTTAAATCTAGAAAGTTCCAGTGACATGACTTTGTAACATGCATTTCACTGTGTGAGTAGCATTCAGAGAGCGATGCTAGAATCTGTTGCTGCTTAAAAATGGTTAAAACTGTGAGATTAGTGAAAAATGTTTGGTTTGAATCGTAGTTTCTGGCCAAAGAAGCTCAGAATTCATCAAAGAATGAGAGTAGCATAAGACGCCTTAAGTGCTTGTCAAAAAACATGACAGTCATGTCAGTAAATATTTTCCACAACGAATAACTGGTGAAGATGATAGATTATAGGATGATAGAGTTGTTTAAAATTATATATTTAAAGTAATTGTTACCCAATATTGAACTGGCCTAGGGGCCGAAGACTTATAAGTGACATATTGTGAGGAACAAGACCGGCCGAGGGGACATTAGAAGCCTTGATGTGACAAAGTTCTACGAGTTACTTCCTGGAAGGCAGCCTGCTATGAAAATATACTTACTATACTTTATAAAGTGTCTTAAAAACCCGGAACATTGCTAGTACCATGAGTACTTACTGGAGAATCTGGCATCCACTTATCAAGATATGGCCGAAGAGAACAAATTTGAGATAGAAAATTATTATAATTCTGGTGGTTGTGATGACAATTATAAGATATATTCAACATGCTAACTGTTTAATTACTTCTTTTATTTTCATAAATAAAAGTAACATTTTTCATGTTTAAACAGTATGTTCATAAAAAAAATTTCACAAAAAATACTTTCCCGAACATAGTAAAATTTTTTTAATTTTAAATATAACTTTGTAAATAAAATTTGAGTACTGTATGTCGTTAGATATTCCAGGTGTTCGGAACTCACCGAAATATTTCGGGAGGTGATTCTTTGGGGAAAATAAGGTAGACATTCGCATTACAACGTAAAGCCTAACTCAGTTCCTATACAACCTCGAAAATCAAGTGTATAAATTAATTTTTTTGTAAAATATCAGGAACGGTGTAGGGATAAAACTATTATTTTCCGGATAATGTTTAGTATTATTGAGACATTTTCCTGTGAAAAAATCTG
Organism: Clitarchus hookeri; assembly: GCA_002778355.1. Taxonomy (NCBI): domain Eukaryota; kingdom Metazoa; phylum Arthropoda; class Insecta; order Phasmatodea; family Phasmatidae; genus Clitarchus; species Clitarchus hookeri. The sequence continues at coordinate 541,596 of NQII01001160.1, forward strand.
TGTTAAGACCTTCCGCCTACATAAAGTTATTAGGGGTGGCGACTCTCTTATTGGATTCCATTTTTTTCCCTTCGCGTCCTATTGAATATTGATGCCGATTTATTGAGCAGTACGTCATACGTAACAAAAACGTTCCTCTCATTACAGTGCCTTGGACCCACCGTTTCCTTTTAAAATGTTCACAAATATTTAGTGGTGACGATACAATGCCTGGAATGTAGGTAATACTAGGCCAATATTTGCGCTAAGGTAGACACATCGTAAGCAACCGATATTGAGAAGATTTCATACGGTGAAGATCTCGATAACACTAAACGTTATTCAGAAAATCTTAGTTCAATTCCACGCAGTTTCTGGTATTTTGAAATAATTCTATTCCTGAATCCGATTAGTAAGGTAATATAATTTCCTTAGGAATTGAGTTATGCTACAATTTTATTACAGATGTCTACTTCATTTTTATAAGGAATCACTTTCCTAAATATTTTGGGTGAGTTTCTGAACAGCCTTAATGTGAGCCAGAACAAATAAATATGTATGTAATTATATGCTACAAACTAGTTATACCACTTTTTGCAGTTCCTAAAAATTAACAGTTTCCAACTTGTCTTGTTTTTTTGAATCGACCCTTTAGTTTTATTGTATATTTTATACTAAAATTAGACCGCAGATTCGCTCAGTGATGTATAGTGTTTGGACTTAATTAGTCTGTGAACACAAAGCTTAGTTGAAGAATATTTTCACCAAAATCACGTCTCTTATTCAAAGATGAGTTGTTACAATTTTGCATGTGATGTATTCATAAACAGCATGTCGGTTAACAACTGCAGGATGGTAGTTAATATAGCTGCAAAAAAACGTTATTTACCTGTGTTAATCAATAAATGTTGTTTTATTTTGCAGAGTTAGATTTGCGTGTATGGTAACAGCTGCTATTCAATCTGGCTATAAATATGGTTTAGGTATCAAGTATCTCACTGTTTATGGAAGCTGTAGTAAGAATATTAATATCTTGTCAAATTTGTGGCTTTATTAGAAATGTTATTAATTTATCCGAAGAACACAAATTACCTCAAATTCAACAATTTAATGTAAACTGACATTTAATTGAGATAACTATTTGAAATGGCGCCACGCCATTTATAAAAACTGCTATTGTCAAAGATTTGCAATTATCAATTTTCGTTGAAATAGTTACCGTAAATTTTAACTGTCTTACCTGTATANTAAATATGGTTTAGGTATCAAGTATCTCACTGTTTATGGAAGCTGTAGTAAGAATATTAATATCTTGTCAAATTTATGGCTTTATTAGAAATGTTATTAATTTATCCGAAGAACACAAATTACCTCAAATTCAACAATTTAATGTAAACTGACATTTAATTGAGATAACTATTTGAAATGGCGCCACGCCATTTATAAACAATGCTATTGTCAAAGATTTGCAATTATCAATTTTCGTTGAAATAGTTACCGTAAATTTTAACTGTCTTACCTGTATAAGGAACATCAAATATTATGGGTTTGTTGCATGGTCCTTCAAATTTATCGGNAAGGAACATCAAATATTATGGGTTTGTTGCATGGTCCTTCAAATTTATCGGGTAACGTTATTAGTGGTTTACTTTCTCCTTTCTTAACAGTAATTTTTGCTGAACTTGATAGTTTGCCAGATTCACAAACTATTTCACCATCGTCAGCCATATCAACATTCTTAAAAATAAGTTGATGTTTTCCACCTCCAAGATTCTTTATTTCAATCCTGAAAAAAAAAATACCAACTTAAAATACGCCATGAGAAATTGTGTTCAGTGTAATGAAAATGAAACATTTTTCTCATAACATTTCAAGGAACATTACAATTAGAGTAAACGTGAGCAAATCAATATAATTTAAAGTTCTTACACAAAAGTATTAGATATTTATATCAGGAAGAATTCAGAAAAAAAATTTGCTCTCTCTCCNTGTGATTTACATTTCTCATTCAAAGATGCTAGGGTAAAAGGATTGTTTCTTTGTCGATGATACGGAATATTGGTAAAAGATTTTATTGTGTAGATATATTAAACTTAATACTGACTAAGCTTGCAGTCTCCTCCCATACTGGAAAATTTACCGTTTTCAGATACTCTTTTAACTTATATGATAGGTTGTGCAAAATTTATTTATTATATATTAAATTATATTTACAAAAAAGTGGAATTTCGTACCTGTCTGATTCTTTAATGGGTTCTCCATTAAAAAACCACTCAGCTGGGGCGGTCTGATCTTGGAGTTCTACGTCCAATACAAGTTTTTCCCGCTCTACCACTGACGTGTCCTTCAGCTTCTTATTAAAACGGTTTGCATCTGCAAAAAGTGTTGTCAACATAACAAATCATACTAAAACTATTCCTAATATGTACATAGAGTGTGGAATAAATACGTTTCTGTTGTTACACAAACACTTATTGAAGCACTGAGACCAAAATTCTATAATTATAAGAGTCTTCAATGTATAAATGATTATTAGAGAATCCTTTTTATTTTTATGTACAATAGGACTTATTATTACGAGACTATAGTCCCTTAAAATTGATATCGAAGTTTAATTTTGTAAGGAAACGGGACCCATTATCTCATATAAAAAGGTAAAAAACAGTCTTGAAGAAATAATTAAGAAACGCAAAGTTAAATGTAGTGCTCATAGCAAGAGAAAAAAAATTAATTTAAGTAAATTGAAATTTTTCTGGACACTCCTTTTATAGGTTAAAGAATAATTTATTAATATAACTATTTACAATTCGTTACTAAATAAGGAATCACTTTGCTTACACGAACCAATACATATATTGAAGTTTTTGTTGCTTGTTGCTTGAAGCTTGTATTTGTTTGATTTAACGTTCCTGACAGGCACATGTACACAGGCTATTTTGATAGTGCGATGAGTAAATTTCGCCTGGATTCCGCTTCTAGAACAACAATTAACATTCCTATATTTCAAAATAAACTAAGGTATGTAACTAGTTTATGACGATTTTATTATTCTCATACATAACCAAACAACCGATGGCAGGGAACGGTTATTATGATTTGTATTTTTTATACAGCGAAAATTATTTAATCGTGTTTTAATAAACGTCAGTCCTATATTCAAGAAATTTCCCTGAACGTGATATTATGATTACGAATCAAATTTTTGCCTATTATATATTATAAGTCATAAAATTGACTTCAGCCATATATTGTCTACAATTATCGTAATTTCGAACAGAAGGAGAATATGCTAAAAATGTTACGCTCACTTAATACATTACATGCTTGTAAATTATTTACTATTTTGTTATAATAAATTTCACACTTCCTTATACGCATGTAAAAATGTATACGTAGATATTTTTTGTACAGTAATATATCTCACCACTTCTCCTGAGTAACATCGTCCGATTTTGATTTCATAGATTCAAGTATTCCAAGACTGTGTTACGCCTACGTATAGAGCCGGGAATTTCGCGAGTTTATTTGATCGCTAGGCTAAATTCGACAAATCCGTATACATTCCTGACGCTGTCATCTGCTCATTCCATGGTGCCTTCATCACGAGCATTTTATCCTGTGTACTTGTTTGTACGTGATTGGCTCGGTCTCTTTCTGGATGTATATTACGGGATCACAGCCTTTCAATGTGGGTCAGGAAGCAAGTACTCCAATAAAATTATAAATTAAGTACAAGTGTTTGAAGTCTACACTAGCAACGCCTGAAATCACNTTGTTTGAAGTCCACACTAGCAACGCCTGAAATCACGAAATTTCCGGATCTGTATGCACGATGTCTGACAGTTTGTGTGTGATTTGGTTTTTTTTTTTTTGTAGAATATGTGACGGCGTTCTTTACCTATAGAAAATTTTAGTGTATCTTTATGGCCATTATATAACTACTTAATGAATTGCCAGCGCGGTGTTTGTTTTCCGTTATTTCTAACGATAGCTGTAAGTGAAAATTTGTTTTATAAGGTTTTTAGTTATTAACGGTGTTCGAACCCAAAAAATTAATTATTCTATAATTGTACCAAACATTGTTCAACTCGTACGCATTGTATGTGAAGACATTTTCCTCAAATATAGAAATTTTACACTTTATATTTTTAAAAACATTTGATGTCAAATACAAAAATTCTTCTGTTTTGTTGCAGCCATTATAACCAATACTAACTAAGCTGTGCAGATGAAAAAAATGTACTGCATAAAAGTACGCCGTGGGCGTATTGACATATATGTAATCACCAAATAGCAGTTTATATATTAAAAAGACGTAAAAAAATGTCTTCATATTTAACTTTTTCCATATATATGGTTTTTTATTTGGTGATTTACATATATGTCACGCGATAGCCCATAGGATTTGTGTAAGCCTACTTTGTAAAATTTTTTATTTTTACAATTTAGTTAGTATTTGTTATAATGGCTGCAACAAAACAGATGAATTTTGTAATACACATCAAATTATTAAAAATATGTCAAGTGTAAAATGTTGTATTCGAGGAAAATGTAATTACATACAATGCGTACAAGGTGGACTATGTTTGGTACAATTATAAAATAATTAATTTTTTGGGGTCAACACCCTTAACACACTGGGTTACAAAAATTGACATTGCTAATGCGTGGGTAACAGGCCAGTGATTTCATGTCATTGTCATTATATTATATTATCTACTAGGTGATATCATTTCATGTCAATCAAGTTTCACGCTCACGAGTCATTATCCAGGAAGAGGCAAAATAAAATATGAGCAAGAATGTTTTGTCTCATTTGCTAACAAAAATTTTACGTTTGGCATAATAATTTATACTATGGTGGGTTTTTTTGGACGCATTTTAATTTTTTAACTGTTAACTTAAGGAATTAATAAACTGACACGTTATTCATCTAAGATTTTATATTTATATATATATATATATATAATGGCACATCCATAAAATGGATGGGAAAAAGCACACTGTATAGGCCTAAACTACGTGTTATTATTTAATATTCACACATTAAAATGAAACTGTAAATGGGCACTTTACATGTTGATTACAAAGAATAACAACTTGATTGCAAACAGTTTAAAAATGTTCCAATAAAATTATTAAGCAAAATAAAAAGAAAATTTCAGCTATAATAAAACTGTCAAGTATGGAGGTGATAAATGAATGCAGGTGCTGAATACAGCTCATGTCCCAGAGTTCAAGATATGTACGATAGATTGGTAGTAAATCGCAGTAGGCATCGTATTTTATCAGTACACTTCATGGCATGCGCTGCTTTAAAAATTAAAGGGCCAAAATTAAAAAATTATAAGTTAAGAATTCTTACGATAGTTGCAGATAATATTAAAATTACTTGCAAGCTGATAACTTACACTGTACAACTATTTCTGCTTCTGTCTTGTCAGCGTTGCTCACACAAGAGAACATTCCAGCATCTGTTACTTTGCAGTCTTTGATTATCAGTTTCCTTTTCCTGCCTTCCTTGATGATTTGTACCCTGGAATGTGCAAAACAATGTCAATAAATGGTATCACTAATCATAACAATTACTTGAATAGTTAATATATTGTCGCTTAAGTACAAAAGTATTATAAATGCTTAAAAGATTGCGCTTTTCTTTTGCTCATAATCAAGAGTTTGTGTACTTAATAGCGGAACATATTGCCACTACGTGGACACTCAACAATTACTCGACTTAATGGATATACAAATACAGTCATGATCACAGTCAATAAAGTGCTTATACTAACCTAAGTTTAGTCGGTTCTGTATTGATAAATTTGGCTCACTTTGTAAGTGGAGATGGCGAATAGTCCTTGATACAATTGTGAGATCAACGGATAGAGATCACATATTTTTACAGAATGCCCATTTCAAACATTTACAAGTCCGATTCGATTTTTAAAACGTGACGCTTGATGCCATAAGGTGACACGAAAATATGTGTGTCTTTTTCCTGCGTAAAATAAAATTATCATAAAAATTTAAGAACTGACCTCAAAATTATTATAAAAAAATATGTTATTAACACTTTCTTAGTTGCTCAGTGTGGTTCTTCGACTGCCTGCCGTTAAAGTTTCCTGGGTTCACTTATACAGGTCATTACATTGTGAGTTAAATATTGATTCGTTATCATCTTCAAGAATGCCGTCTTCAAGAATGCCGCAAAAGCGTCGCGAATGTGGCATAAAGAGCACGAGAAAACGCACATATTTTTCTGGACTTTGACACAGGATCAATACGCGAAAATGAGAGGAGGCTTGCACCAAATGGAGAGGCTGCCTGCCCTTCTCTAGAGGAAGCACTTTTGTCCCCAGCCAACATGAAGAATGGACGATGTTAGTTGAGGTGGAGTGAAGCAACGGTGAACTGAAGAGGGCGATGAAATGGGACGACCACGAGAAAGTTCCTCGCCCCCTCCTCACATGAAGATCACATTCTAATGAATTCAATGCCCACTGTGATCTAGAGCAGAACTGAGTACCCGAGCGGTGTGAGGGCACTGAGCCAGTCACGGGATCTGGTTAAAAGACTTTGGAAATACACCGCAACATGAGAGATATATTCACTGTTTGGGGAAAGCTTTTGTGACATTCAAATGGCATGTTAAGCTTAAGGTCTTTGGGTATGATGGGACAGAGAAAAGCAGTGTGGAAGGACGATGAAAAAAAAATGTGTGGAGGTCCTTGAATGTAGAATATAAAGAAATACGAGCAAATGTGACCTTTTATTTGTTTATCAGCTATCACTCTTTTACTCCTGCTTTCAAACATACTAAATTGTCCTAACTTACGTCTACTAACCGAGAACATAACTACTGTTCAGCCAGAAATTGAGCCCGGAATCTCCTGGTGCCAAAATTAACTCTGAGAGATCTCGGCAACGGGAATCACTTAAAAGTGGAAGCAGGGACAATTAGTATCGACGCAGAAGACAGAGTAGTGATGAAGAAAGAATAAGAATTGCGAAAATTGAGAGTATGATAACAGGAAACGTACAAAAAGGTAAACTGAAAATACTCTTAAAACAAATAAAGAAAACTAGGTGCAATCAGTGCAAATATTTGAAGAAATGCAACATATGGGCTGAAAGATACATAAATACCAAAGATAGAAAAGCAATGGTACAAAGACTACAATAAGGAACATCTAAATGGTTCGACTCTCAGGTAGTAAATGAATTTGTGTGTTTCTCTTTAGGATATGTTTATGTTAGTATTAAGACAACCAAATAACGCGGAACATTACAAAGAAAAATTATAATCAGAGAGAACAAATAAATATAAATAAAGGATACTAAAGAAGGGTTTCAATGAATCCGGTATACCCCACGAATATGACTGTCAAAACAAAGTTAAATAGGCTCCTTGAAGAGAAGATACTGCCTACAAAATACTTCCACAAAGTACAAATTTTAGGTAAACGTAAGGATAGGATAAAGAAAATTTGAAATGCTGATAAACCTAAGTAGAATTTCATATTTTATACTAAAATAATACCCTCTGAACAGTATTTCCTAGCAGTAGCAGGTCATTTGAACACAGAACTACTTTAAAGCACTACTGATATCTAAACTATCACATACATTGTATACGAAAATTCGAGGTATATTTCGAACAAAGTCTCCCAAAGAACTCAATTATAATGCAGCCAACAAAATGAATGGTCGGTTATGCAACCAATTGATTTTTATGTTATAACATATTGGGGTTTTAAAATCACCTGTAGGTTCCAGCCAAGAAAATATTTGCGGAATTTTAAGTAACTAGTGGTTTGAATCTACCATGATCTATATGATCTATATGAAACTTAAGAAAAACGTATGATTAGTTGATTATGTACTCTTGAAATGGCTGTGTACTAAATATATGCTGATGTAGTCGAAACATTCCAATAGGTGTTTAGCCCAATACATTACTTGGTTAAAGGGAACGTATGCAGATGTTTGTGGCAAGAATAGTTTGGTTGTGTGAACAAAATTTTGTACACCGTATTACTTTCCAAGTTAACATATTTGGTACGAGCAACTAAATATTTTTCTGAGTGCCGGTGATTGCTCTCGTTATCATTGTCCAGACAAATGTCCTGTGTCTGATACACCAATCAGTACGAGAGAACCCATCCACAAGTAATGATATCACCGTAATCAGCTACTCCCGTTGTCCGCCGGGGCGCCACCCACGCCACTACTGTCTGTTGCAGACGGAGATGCATGCTGTTTGGTCAGTTGACTAACATCTTAAAGCCTTATTCCCAGCACAGGAACTTCAACCACCCGTCTTCTTGAGTCCAGCCCACGTGACTGACAATGTCACGAGTAACAGGGCAACACGCACCGATCCCTAAGGTCTTTCGGACTCTTCACGTACACACATATTTATCACCACAGGTAGGCCATTCCTCCAGGAATGCCACCTTTCACAGGAACATCACCCTCCAGTGATATGCCACTAGTCCATTATTGGAGAAAGTGCTCTGGGTTCGTAGGTAAACACCCAATGCGAGGATATATGCCAGTCCCTGGACCAATGACCATGCCATTAGGTAGTACATTGGCCCGTGTATAGGCTGGGCCTACACCTATGCCTCACTCTCTTAGCCACACAACGAAAGCACTGCGTTTCCAACCCAGAGTGTGTGAATTTGGAAATGGTCATTTAATGGAGAATTATAAACGTATTTATATCACTATCCGTTTCAAAGGAAAATGTCTTAGGAACTGTTAAAAAACCTATAAGGATAGCCTTTCCAGAGAAATAACGATCTGGACCCACCATATTGCACGTGACTACCCAACCAGAGTTTGGCTTAGGCAGAGGCTGCTATTGCTGTGGTCGCCAACTAAATATTGTAAGGTCTAGTATCACTTACACTCACTACAGGTCAATTGCTAAGTCATCGGTTCAGCACTAGTCAATCTTTTTGCGTGTGCAGTGAACAACACCTGAAAGTGTGCATTTGGCATCGTCATGCTTGCCTCTGGTGTGCCACTGGATAACATTCATGAATCCGCCTAGTAGAAAATGGAATATATATCAAGAACTAATGGTACATCAGGAATGGTGAGTAGTTTCAGAGAATACTATTCCTTCAGTGCTATTCTAGTCTAATACCAGTTCTCAGGTTTCTCCAGTTGTTTCATAGGTCTACTGTGTACTGCATATCATGCCTTATTTAGCTTTTATAATTAACTTATACATATATACCTTCCAGAAGGTTTTAGTGTGACAGATTAAATGCCGGTTACCATGTTACCTTATTGATTAGTTTTTCTTCGTAATAGTCGCAAATGCTGAAATACTTTAGTATAAAACCAAGTGTAAGACGTGTGTGCTTCTTTTAACTAGTCACTGGTACCTTTAAAAATATGGTATTGTGTTTTTGTTCAAAAAGCCACCTGTGTTTTTTTGTTTCCGGACATATATGAAAAATTCGCTTCCGACATTTTTAACGACTATGTTCGAAGTGCACAATGTTAAATACGTAAATTTGTACAATAAATTCCACAGCCAAGAATACAATTATTCTGAGTGTTACACATTTTAAAACCACAGTGTTTTAATTTTTGTTTCTTGCAGGAAAAATTAAATGGGTCCTTTAAAATGCGTAGCTAATGCATTTATTTACAGACAAAAAAGTTGTTTTTTACTGGTTTATTGCTTTCAAATTGCTATGCATATTACTTTTCTTTACAAATTGCGATTATATATTAAGAAGTGCAAAGACATATTATTGAGCTACTCACCTCTTCTCTGGTTTAACTGGCTCGTTGTTCTTGAACCACTTAACATCACCACCAGCATCATCCAATTCACAAAGCAAAGTAATGGTGTCTTTTTCTATAACTTGCTGACTCTTCAATACTTTCACAAACTTGTATGGGTAATCTGTCGAGAAATTAAAAATTACATTTAATTATTCAAGCTCAAGAAATTATTGAATTTGTGGGGAAATGAGGAAATTAAAATTTACGTTTTTTTATACCGAACATAAAAAAATTTAACTAAGTATTAAAACTGTGTATGGTACTGTTTCTTCTGGATGACGGTTAATTACCAAGTCTGTCAAAACCTGACAATAATGCATGAGTTTAAACCATCTTACTGAAATATACAGAATTATTCTAATTCCGATCAACCCCCGTAAACAAACAAGTCAATTTAGCCAACGTTGGTTGTAGTACCGAAGATATCTCTGAAAGTCAGTTTAACCTATAGTTGTTATTTGGCCATATCCGTATCCCAGTAACTGAAGTTTTATATAAGATAATAATAACATTTTATATATTTACTGGCTTTCATTAAATGAAAAAAAGACATTTTGTTTGCCTGCCTTTGTGAAAGCATTATGAAATCACCTTTCTAACTGTGAAGGCATTAGCCCCTTAGCAATATTGTTGCCGAAATCGTTGTCATAAATTTTATTTTTAATAATTGCGGGCTCTTTTATTGACACATTTAATAGGCGTTTATTTCATTACTATTTTTTTCTAAAATAAAGGAAATTCAATGTCCAGCAGTTTGATAAAAATAAGCTGATATTACAAATGAGGTCAAAATTTTTAGTTTTTTCGCAGTACGTGAATGACATATAAACGAATCATTTCAATCACTAAACATATTTTAATGAAAAATATACATAATTATACTTAATGTACCGATCTTAGTTAATAGTTATGCGCAGAAGTGATCGAAAGTATATTTAATAAATTGCTCTTGGATTGGTCATTAAATATTTTCTTGTTTACGTTCTAGATATCTTGTAACATATACTAAATCCGTTATAAACAAGTTCAACTCTTTGATTTCCAAAAAATGTTCTGTGATCAGATATTAAACATATTTTTATCACACTTAATACATAATAATTTATTACTTGAAGTTATTTTTCCGCTAAGTGTTGTGCGTCATTCGGTACCAACTCATAAGCCGGAATTAAGAAGCAGAATGGCTACGTTAATTGCTGATTTGCATTATTAAATTATTTATTAGTATAAAGTAACTTGGGAAAATTAATTATTTGAATAGGGATGCACTTTTTTCTGATTTATAATGATTATTCCTTCGTATTTGCATTAAATAACAGCATTGATTTCTCTATTTTCTGTCAAAATAACACCAATTTCATAAAAAAAATAATTTCCGTAAAGAAAAAAAAATATTTACACTTCCTTGTAACAGTCCGCTAACCATCATATGGGATTTGATTAAATAATTTAATTATTAATTAGTGGATAATCCAATAAGCACCATGTGAGATCAAATTGTATAAAGAAACCATTATTAAACTGGATTTGAATTTTGCTAAATGCTTCTTATATATTGGTTAAAAGAAAGTGTAATAATTTGGTTTTCACATTTATTTTGTAAGTGCCTAACGGTAAAGGGGACTTTTAGTAGAGCTTTAAATGTTACGTGTGAGCTCCGATGTGAGAAAGTGTTGCTCATTGTTAATGCACGGCCTCATTGTTTTGAGAACTTGAATTATCATTCGTAGCGTTGGGTTCATGATCCTCTGTGCGTTTGGCTGACCCCGAGGAAATATGAACACTTAATAACAGTATTCTGTCAAAATAAAGAAAAAAACATCACTTATTTGTATGCGTACAAACGAACACTTACCAACAATAGTGACAGTAGTAGTTGTCTTATCATTTTGTTTCTCTATACGGCAACTATATTCGCCACCGTCTTCATNGGTATTCTGTCAAAATAAAGAAAAAAATGGTTGCCTGTAAAGTCGGTTTTACGGGCGAAGATTTTACGTGACAACGTAGTGCTGCGCGCGCNAGTATTCTGTCAAAATAAAGAAAAAAACATCACTTATTTGTATGCGTACAAACGAACACTTACCAACAATAGTGACAGTAGTAGTTGTCTTATCATTTTGTTTCTCTATACGGCAACTATATTCGCCACCGTCTTCATTCGCACAGTTCTTGATTGTCAGCCTACATACTCCTGAGAGTTCTTTTGTTATGTCGTATTTTTCACCAGNTTTGTTTCTCTATACGGCAAGTATATTCGCCACCGTCTTCATTCGCACAGTTCTTGATTGTCAGCCTACATACTCCTGAGAGTTCTTTTGTTATGTCGTATTTTTCACCAGCCTGTAAAATTTTCAATTTTTATTACCATCATTGTTATTAGGAAATAGTAATTAAACAACAACAGTATAATAATAAAAATATGTAATGTATAAGGAAATCTTATTTGATACACGCTCATGTAAATGTGACATGTAGTTTTGCCATTGAAACAAAATATTACTAAATAATGCTTAAAATTCCTTTGCATGTGAAAGTTAGACATGGTGGTGTGGTGGTCAGACTACTCGCCGCACCCAACCTTGGCAAAACATGTTCGATTCCCGATGGTACCAGTCCCGGAATTTCATATGTGGAAACGTGGTGGATGTTACGATTGCTGGTGGTTTTTGTCGAGGTATATCCGTTCCCCCACCATTGCATTAATTTGCTTTTCCATCTCCACCTTGCTTTGACGAAGACGTCAGCTGTTAAAGCCAGCCTCACACGATGCCCAATTCCGTAAAAGTTTGCATGCCCTTTTTCTGTTAGCACTTCTGCTCTCGTGTAGGTTGTAATTCAACTCCATACGGAGGGGACTGGCTCCGGGTATAACCTTTCTCGTACTCATGGGCATGCCCGAAATGGTGAGAGAACATGTTATTATTTTATGCTACACCCACTGAGCTACGGCGGGCAAGATGGCGGACACTCTGGTAACTATTTCAAGTCATATATGTTCGTTTATGAAAAATTTCTGGTTCTGTAAAACGTATTTTTGTACAAAATGAATCTTAGTGTAAGGAACGTGAAATATTAAAAATAGCTCACGCTGTCATAAAACAATAAACACAATTTTTAAATATGTGGTTAACTGTGTCATTATGTTCGAATGTCTTCTATTACAAGACGCTTGTTCTTGTTATATGTGTAGCTTAGTGGGTTGGTGCGAGAAAGCGTGTTGATAGTTTTCAAGATTCTTAATCAGAACCCTCGTCGGGTAATGAAATAACGTCAGTTGTTTTACGTAATTTACTATGCTGTTTATTACATACGTTCGTGTTAGAATACGTTTATTTATATAATCCGTAGGTCTAAAAGCAATAATAGCCAAGTAACTGCGCACTGCAGTCGACTGGTTGTGGTTGGCTATTCATATCGACTAGTTTTAAAGTAGACAATTTATGCTGTGTAGCATAAATTAACAGACGCACATTAATGCCTTATTTATAGTATTGTGATAATTTCGTTTTCTTTCGGCCTTAAACCGTAGAAGCTTTAAAACAGAAAGTACAAGATTTTTTATTATGCCAATAAGAGAAAAAAATTCTAATAATGTGCTAACGTCTATCGTACAGAATATGTGAATAACTGGTTTTTCATACATAAGCAGTACTGTTACTCAGATCATTTTCCATACCACGAAATTCATCGTACTCAGAAACTACATAAAAACAAAAGTAAAAGCCTTCTTTAAAAAAATTCTTCTGAATTTCCTAATGCACCACAAAGAACGTGTGCCTATATATGTGTATATATATATATATATATATATATATATATATATATATATATATATATA
>NQII01001161.1:0-52790 GCA_002778355.1 Clitarchus hookeri
AATTTTTAGGGATCTTAGTCCTTAATAAGAACATAATCTCCCTCTGAGGTTATCTTGAAGAAAAACTGTTCGAAGGGGTTAAATTGGAATTGCCATTGAGCAGGAGGACATACCGTGTTACGAACCGTACTTTTCCAATCAAAGACTCCTTTTGCAAGAGGAGCAACAGTCCCAACACGGAAAACATATTGGTATATCCCTGTGGATTATTTAATTCCTCTGTTTCATTTATTTATTTTTTGGTGCGTACAAATACACGATCTTGCGGAAGGAAAGAATGTCCTACTATCGGAAATACGTATTTACATTCCCTTACCGACTGAGGTGCATTGTTTAGTAATCATTAACTCAGCACACCCATCATGAAAGTATTATTGTTTTGTCCTCGTCACCCATCCGACATGAGGCGAAGAACGTGGACACTCTCTGGAATGTGAAGGTTTAGCTAACAGTGATGCACAGCGGAACTTACTGCATTCGATTCTTTACGGTGCTCACTCTCATCCCAACGTTAAATGGAAACGTTCTCTTTAGTTTGCTTGCATTTCGAGTCGCCAACCACTACTGTTAGATTATTATACTTATACACTTTACGAGAATAATGGGCACTTAATTAAATGGGCACACGAGGCAAAACCTGATATTTTTTTACAATCAAGCGATATTACTAGGAGGTCGTCACGCTTTGTGTAAAGAAGTGGATAAAACGCTTGTGCCTGTAGATTATGACACATTTCCTCATACGTTAACCGTTCCTTTTCTATAGACTGCGTAGCAGTTTTTATCCTTTCACATAAGGAAATTCAAGTTGAACATTTATCCGTAAATCGTTTAATGAACGTAAGTACAGATTGTTTCTTCTCCTTAAAAATTGTGATTCCGATCACAACCCTGTCTTTCTACAGGCATTTCTTCTGTCTTAAAATTTCTTGAATTAACGCCATGCACACGGTTCTTTGATAGCCGCAAACTATCTAGAAATGCCTTTTTGCAAACTGGCACCCGCTCTTGGGTAGAACGTTTGTACACGAAGTGCCTCACAGCCGCAACATTCTTCCCTCTGGCATGGTTTACAATCCTAGACTTCCTCGGTGAGTCTTGCCTGATTTTTAACTCTTAAATTTTACCTGCGGTGTTCTAGAACTTCCTGTGAAATCAATATCGATCCGTTCGGGATATTTCACGACAACAGTAAGCTGCGGCTTTCCTCCTATGGTTTCGTGTTGTGGTGTAAGCGGCCCAGGTGAGCCATATCTATAAAAAACAGAAACTGTCACAATGGTTTCCAAGTTAAGGCAACAGCATAAACGATTTACGGTACAGTTTCTACTGTGTTGAAACTAGACGCCTAAACTGAATACCAATGATGGAATGGAGTGCTACAGTTTCGTTAACGTTCTTTATATAAAGTATACAGTATATCATACTACTATTATACACCTCATTAACCAATATAACCTAGAATGTGACCTACCTTTGTTTCTTCTGCTGGACATATTCCACAAATCTTCATGGCACTACCTCTTTCTCGGTCAATCCGTGGATTCCACAGAATGATATTCCATATTGAACACATACAAATTGCGTACATAAAATACTTGTATTCCAAAAACAACGCTTCGTGCGTATGGAACTTTCTACTACATATAACAACTGCTACAGGCGGGAATATAATGATGCGCAGTAGCACACAGCGCATGGCGTGGTGTTGGATGTCCCTGGTTTTGCATGTGAAAGCTATATATCTAGTTTTGAAACTAACCCCGTACTTCACACGCTTATAATAACGTGATGCAGCTGGTTGTGAAATTGTATTATCTTAGAGGGTGATAGAGACCGATATAGGCTTACGAAATCCAGTGATAAGACAATTCTGACGGAAAATGATGTGTCTGGATTTGCAAATATGCGACTCATATGTAAGTTATTTCAAATTAATTAGTTACTTATTATATAGATTATTGCCTTTGTTTAACATATTTAATGGAACAATTAAACCGATTCCTTTCCAACTTGGCTATCTGGCATCAATTTGTATGTTCATTAATATACAAACTGATAATTTCTTTCTTGTGATGACTCTATGACACCTGGAATTAAGACTGAACATCATATCTCAGTAACAAATCAACCAATGCTTGCCTCATTCTGCATGCTAACCTTACTACGTCAGGCTAGATATAATTTGTTTTAAAACTGNGCTAACCTTACTACGTCAGGCTAGATATAATTTGTTTTAAAACTGTCTCTTATTTTACCACACTGATAATAGTTAAATTGGTTTATAGGTACCACAGAAACGGCATAAAAACCAAATAACGTCGCGAATTTTAACACAACATTTGAGGGTACTGTGTCCATAGAATTATGGTCGTAGACCAACCTATCTCAGAATATACTATAGCGATTACTACCACATATTTGAGAAAAAAAATTATTTGAAAGGTTTTAAAAGTACATTATTCTGATAACTTCGCACATACGCCATTGCAGAGCTAACGCGCTAAGGAAAACACAGAGGAGGACATTAAATCAAACAGAAAAACAAACCAAGACTAGTTGTTGTCAACATATGCACTATTTTGAAGAAAAAAAAATCACCACCCTGAAAGTGCCATCACAGGAGCACGTAAGTGGGCACAAGGCAGAAAACCACAAAATATCTCCCACACAAAGAATGTGTTGTAGGTGATCAGCACTTGCAGGATGCCCTTAGTATGGTGTCGGAACACTTGTATCACGGAGACAAGCGGTGATGTGTCCGGCGTGGAGCATGCGTAGGATGTTCTCCTGAGGAAGATCCTGCCTCAGCTGGTGCAAGTGAGGTGCGATACAATCTGGTCCCTAACTTTCTCGATGGGCGAGAAGTCTGGGGAACTTGCTGGCCAAGGAAGCACACTGACATCACTAAGGCAGGCCAGAGATATCCGTGCGTGTAAGGCCGGGCATTATCAGCTGGAAAATGGTTGTCAAAATGCGCCGTGCCGTCAGAGTTCCTTCAATCACCACCAGTTGGGTGCGGGAATAGTAGGAAATGGTACCCCACACCATGACACCTCTCGTTGGGGCGGTGTGCCGCTCTACAATGAAGCGTGGATCGTATGTTTCCAGACAGAAACGTGATTTGTCGATGAACACCACTCGTTGCTAATCTGCAAGCTGCCATGCTGCCCATCCCCAGCAGGAGGTCGCACGTTTTGGCAATACCCAGGTCGTAATGGTAGACGTCGTAATGGACGCCGCGGCGNTAGTAGGAAATTGTACCCCACACCATGACACCTCTCGTTGGGGCGGTGTGCCGCTCTACAATGAAGCGTGGATCGTCTGTTTCCAGACAGAAACGTGATTTGTCGATGAACACCACTCGTTGCTAATCTGCAAGCTGCCATGCTGCCCATCCCCAGCAGGAGGTCGCACGTTTTGGCAATGCCCAGGTCGTAATGGTAGACGTCGTAATGGACGCCGCGGTGACAGATCACGTTCTGCTAGCCTCGTGGATATGGCACTGGTGGACTCAGGTGTATCCCCATCTGCCATGACATGTACCTGGATGGTGAGTAGCGACGCCTGTGGAGTTCTTACAGCCTGTTGCACAATGAAATGATCTGCCTGCCGGTGGTCCGCTGGGGTCGAAACCGATCTTCTCGAAGGGTATGTGTAGCCTCCTGTTCCCACTGCGTGCAACATTGACTTCGTGTGTAGGAAGAACTGTTCAAGTGATGAGCAATGCGGGAAAACGTACAACCAGTCCCTCAGAGGTCAAAGATATGACCTCTCTCAAACTTATCCACCTGGCCGAAGGCTTGTCGAAGGCGCCGTCGGGACATTCTGCGTGTTTACTGAACTTGGCTCTGTGGCTCACACTGCTACTAAGGCCTTATTCGGTGTCTTGCAGCTATGAATGATGATGGGTGATGTATGTCCTGTAGTGGCACATCCTCTCAAGCAAACCGCATTAAATTCATATGGGACGCATGTCGAGTTATAGCGTTAGAGTGTGGTAATCTACGTTGCACTCGCGCGATTCGTTTATGGTAGTCATTTGTTTTTGCAAATGAGTGTACAGGACATGTTAAAACAATTCCACGTGGAATTAAGTTGTGAGTTTCACCAAAGAAAAAGAAAAAAATCATGACGAGAAACAAACGAACGTGCAGAAATACATGGTAATATAAATACATACGCAACATTTTCTAGACCACGCAACGAACACCACCCAGACGAAGACTGAGACGATGACAAATACGTATCCTCAAAACCTGGCGACACAACGACGGCGTAATGTACAAAGCAATTCTTCAAATTAATTAATTACCCCCACTGCAAGTAACTTTCAAAGAACTCCTTGATCCTGTTGTCTATATCACTGAGTTACTGATAAACGTAATTTGTATATATCCGAAGAGGAATCAGGTTGAAGTTATATCAATGACATCTTGTCTGTTTAAATAAAACGCAATGTAATATTTTAATAGGATAAAATAATTAGCTTGTTAAGGTTTTGGATTTTTGATACTCACTCCCATTGTGCTGAAATAGTATAGTCTGTTCGTGGTTTCTACGCACTTTTTGAGTATAACGTCGAATATCAATCCTATGTATGACGTGCTTGCATGTTTCCTTGCAACTGTATGTGTCACGAGCGTTTTATATTTCTACTAACATAAATTTGCCTTAATTTTGATTCAGTTGAACTTTTACTTACATTTCATCTATGAATTATATAATTTCATTTATAATTAATATGAATAAAACATGAAAATAGTATGTTTGTTGATAATGCCTAGAAATAAATAGTGCCAAATATTATTACACTTGAGTGTGCACTAATGGGATACGTTGTCCCTTTGGTGTAATTTCCTACACATGCTTAAGATTTTTTGTATGATATGGAGGAATATCATGGAAGTAGGACTTTAGCAGGGCTTAAAATATTTTGGAAATTTTGCATTTTAAAGTCAGACGTCACGAACTCGCTCAAAATCCTGGCAACGGTTTATGTTTCTACCCATTGTGTATTCTTCCACCATATGTAAAATTAACTTCGCCTTGCGCTTCTCACTTTATTCGTCAGTCGATCGAGTGTAACTGTGAAGTAGTTAGGAACAGTAACATGTTATTTATTCGCTAATTCTTACTCAATTACGCATAAAACAAACATCACACTTAATAGTGATGTTAAAATGCGAACAGCCTCTAAGTATGGCCGCTAAAAAAATTGGTTTAAATAAAATTTAATGTCTTTAAAATACACAATATGTAGCCCATTCATGGGTACTTACAACTTTTCTGAAGCCCTGCTAAAATTATACTTTGAGGCTATTCCTCCGCTTCATTCAAACAAAGCTAAAAACAAAGAGTATAAAATATTACACCAGAGAACAACGACGACAACGCACCGCATTCGTGTGCACTCAGTAGTTAAAGTAGAGAAAAAACGTCTTTCTCAAAAAAAAATCCTTGAAACATTAAGAAATACGAGGACGTTCCATTTTGTATTTACAGAGCTTAGTTGCGTTTATCGTCAGTACGGAGGGCGTTTCCGTATATTACTCTACATTTCCGTAACTATTTTCTTTCAGATTCGGAAATTTGTAACTGTGAATAAGGCTACCAGTAAGCTGCAAGCTGCCAAGCTAGGAACAGAAATGCTTTAGGATTGCAGCCTGGCAGCGGCAGATAGGGCGAAATTCTCGCAACGGAGTCTTGAGGAAAGTGGAAATTCAGGGGTAAATGCGGCGTGGCGGCGCGGCGCCGGAGACTGGGCGGCGAAAAAGGCGTCCCTCCATCAGGTATTCCCGTGTATTCCCGATAGACGCCACTAATAAAATTGAGCGTATTTCCCTTGTGCTCGGGGCCGATCCACTTCCCGCCCGTGGCCCCGGACAGGGAATCGAGTTATCCGTTTCCTCTGCGGGCCGGACAAGCGTGGCTCTTGAATAACAATTCCGATTTTCTGTTTCCGAACCGGGTTACGGCGATATGCGGCAGTGCTCGATACCCGCCAGTTGATTCCGGCAAGTCGAGGCGTCATCGCTGGGCGCGTTCAGAAAGTCCAAGATGAAAAATCCATCAGCCAGCCACGTATTCCTGTGCACACCCCCACCCTTCTTCCTTCGGCAGGTACGACGAAAACCAACAGCACTACTTTCGAAACAGCATTTATGCTAAATGACATGATTTATAGAATCCTATTTCCGTGTTTAAAAGGTTTCCCCTCCACTTTCCTTTAAGCGAAAAGGTTTCGAAGTCGATTCAAAACTGCTTGTGAGTCAACAACTTTTTCCGCCTACTTTTTACTTACTTTGGTGTTTTACATTTAGATTTTTTTAATACACTTTTTCATTTCATTTGCACGGAACTGCTCCAGCGGTATCCTTTTCGGCTCTCATCTTATTTCCAGCTCGTTCCGTAGTGAAACCACATACATATTCCAATTCCATTTCGAGCCGTTACGATGAAGTAATAAAGTGGGGTAAAAAAGAATGATAACACTGAAATTGAACTGAATTAAATGAAAGTCAATATTTAATTTTCTACCTACAGACTTCCGTTTTAAAGAACGCGTATCAGATTTCAACAATTTTTTTATTTACTCTCTAATAAAGTATATTTATAAAATATAAATAATATCTCAATTTAAGGTACTCCTTGTTAGCCTACTTTCCGAAGGGAAGATAGGTTTATGCAATCACCCGAATGTCTGTTTGGAATAATCACCCCCTCCCCTAAACTATTAAACCCGACAACTGAATTTCATTAAACTATGTCCACACATAGTATTTAGTAGGGATATCGGTCTATTACAGTTTTCGGTCATGCCGGGTACTAATTTTCTTTATGGTGGTGATCAAAAGATTTATGGCACTATGTCATATACCGGGAAACATTGAGCCCATTTAAACAAAATTTGGTACATTGTCAGTGCACGGTATAGGTATTCAAATAAGAAATCGATGATTTTATTTGTCTGCCATTTGGGAAGATAGGGTAAATTGAGGAATAAAAATTTCGATTTATATCGCGCTAAACATTTAACCAATCTTAAACATAATTTGGTTCGTTGACTGGGCACGATGGAAGCAATGAATTCAGAAACCAACAATTCTATCACTCTACCATTTTAAAAAATTGCGAAAATTGAAAAATATACCTTTTACATTATATTTCAGTTACTATACAACCGATTCCTGCCAAATTTGGCATACAAGTAACTGTGGTTCATGTATGCAATTTAAATTTATAAGGCCCCTTTTTTTCAAAATAGCAGTAGTAAAATAATTTTAGGTTCATTAGGAATATTTACCATACAATTTTACCAATCAACTTTATTTTAAATGCTGAAAATATCTTTTACAGGCATCATATTTGTCAATGCATGGCGTTTTTTGTAAGCCATTTTGTAAGATAGCGCCAAATGAATAATAAAGTGTCACTGTTATAGCTTGGGAAACAATAAACCTATAACTCTAAATTTTGAAACCAAAGTAACACTACATAACTTATGTAAACTAAAAGGTTTAGTAGCTCAGGCTTTTATTATCAAAGTGGCGATAACTGACAATGCTTTCATCATTATTTGTAATACACAAATAGATAACTGCGACATATTCGTTCTCCAAACAGTCTCAGAAGCCATGCAGTTCGTAAGTTTTGCCAGCTGGGCCAGTGATCTTGCTGGGAACAATAATGAATGAGAGATGAAGCAGTTCACTGTTGAAATGAGTCCACTTTTCCAAAATATCTGGTAGCGGTTCGTCATCCCATTCAAGATTTTTTTATCGAAGAATTTTAATCAGATGTTTCGAAAACAGAAAGAGGAGATAGCCACCCAAAGTGACAGAAAATGTTTGCTACATCTGACAAGATATTCCTCTTCGTGGCCCTAATGGAATTGGTTTGGATCTTGTAGGAAAAGATGTCAGCACTGGGTTCCCATTGCATTTCCAAAAATTTCGCAACATAACCTTCCTGTTCGAAGGAGTGTTCCTCTGGAACTTTTCATCGTCTGCGAACAGCCAGTCAATGAGAGCTAAATGGATGCTCACAACCTTTCTCAGTTTAAACCCCCTTGCAGCAAGTAGCACCATCAATTCCTGTTGCAGACCTAAGACCGACTTGACAGAAGACGATCCTATGACCACATCATCAGCATAAACATCAGTCTGAAGAACACCAGTAGCTGCAGGAAATATACCACTTTAATACCTAGCTAATTGCCGCAAGTTTTAAATAGCTAATTCTGGCAACGAAGAAACCCAATACATCACTGTCTTCAAATGGTAGCCTTCCACTTGACTACTCTCATCAAAAGTCACACAATGCGTTAAATATCCTGATTGTCAGGACATAGAACCACCTGGCGATACATTTGTTTGACTCTTAGCTGAGGCATTGAATACAACATGTATGTTAGTGGTTGAGTTTTCTAGTTTAATAGCACAGTAGTATGGAATATAATAAGCTGGTGAGGAAGACAATTGGGATTATGGAACCTTCCTCATTTATCCCATAAACTCACTATACAACTTTTCGATTGGTGGGTCCCTTTAATGTACTTTTCCAAATGAAGCAACTGGATCAGTGCTTGTGGCCTTGATGATTCCAGCTCATGCTCTGGGGAACAAAATGACAATGAGACCGCATATCTGCCAGTCTCATCTCGCTATGAGTCTCCATAAACAAGTCCTCACATTTCAACTCATCAGTAAATCTATGTATTGTTGGAGGGAATTCCTCAACTTCCCAAAAGGGCCTCATAATGTCCTCCAATGGAGGCAAGTTCAACAATGATATGGAAAATTATGTCAAAGATGATAAAGTATTTTGTGGTGCTACATGACCTATGATAATCCCACTCTAAAATACCTCCAGTTAATAGCCGAGGGAACAAGTCTGCACCTATGAGTAGTTCTACAGG
This sequence comes from Clitarchus hookeri, assembly GCA_002778355.1. NCBI lineage: Eukaryota > Metazoa > Arthropoda > Insecta > Phasmatodea > Phasmatidae > Clitarchus > Clitarchus hookeri. The sequence goes on from NQII01001161.1 coordinate 8,921, forward strand.
CCCATAAGTGTCAAATGCTGGATCTGCCAACTACAGGTGGACAACAGAATAGCGCACTTCCTGGGACAATTTGACACTAGGCAAACTGTTGGTAATGCAAGGAGGCACAAACACATCCACAGCAAACTGGAAGTTAGGAGCATCGCGAAGGTTCGAGTGTTCAACAACCCATGAATTGAAAGGTGGGTCTGCTGCCGGGTTATGTGGTGTTCCGGGGGCATCAAGAACATTAACAAGGGCAGTGGACAACAGTACAATAGGTGCCAAAGTACACACATCAGGCGTAGCAGCATACAGTACTGCAGGAGACTGAGATTCAGTACTCTGAGCAGACACAGCCTCTGACTGCTCTGGTAACGTGTTCTCTGCATCCTTTGGTTCAAACTGTAACAACGTATGGTGGCACACCACACGCCGATGGTAAGATAACGATAATGGACCATTGGTGTAACCGTGCGAGGGAAGAAGGTAATCCAAACAAAATTTATGTTGCTTAACGACAGGAAATAGCTCCTTAGGATTTAGTTTACTAAACTCTGGACATTTGTACGATCTCTGGACCTTGGTTCATATACATGCATCCACCATGTACAGAGCTAACCAGGCATTTTGAAGATGCTTGAGTATAGGGCTGTTTCCAATTAGACATGGCCTGTATTTGTTTAGACATAACAGTTAGTGTGTTAAACCTTTTGACAGTACTTCAACTAACAGCCTCTTAGAATCGACCGTAACGTTCAAGGAATGCTAGCAAGTCCTTCAGAGTTGGCAATTCAGTATCCAGTGTTATCTTCCACTTTGTTTGAAGATCAGTGTATAATCGTTTGCACACAATAGGTAAAAATGTTATATCCCACGGTCATAAAACATCACGACTCTCTAACAAAATTTTAGTTTCTAATATTTTCAAGTTTTCGAAGCATTATTTACTGGTGGAAACTGATCTCTTATACTATTCATAGTCGCCCAAGAACTCATATCACTTGTTTTCCACTCTAAATTAGCGTTAACATATTATTTGGTCCGCCTCGCGAGCGCACGTTTAATGTTTTATACATACACTTAAGATGAGGTCGAAGATTGTCGTCGTCTGGACATGCCCCTAAAATTCACTCGCTCATGCCCAATACAACTGTCAAAGTCACGTGGTCAACAGTGAAGAACGTGTTCGTTTACACTGCAATTTTCAACAGACCTGCATTTCTACATGAATAAAAGGAATTTACTAAAAGCTCAAAATATTCTAATTTCATCAACATCAGGTCAGAGAGAATGTAACATCTCACAGCAGTTACTTACATAAATAATGTTCTGATCTGAAACTCTATCCACTGTTTCTGATAGTGCTACTGGCAGAAAATCAGTTCACTAACGGAACACGGAGAGTATTTTTTGCGAAACTAGGAAACTTACTCTACCGCATATACTGTTTTAAATTGTGCGCGCAACAGTGATCACCAGTGCAAGTGCTCATTATTTTTGATGATCGACTTTAAGGGCGTGTGAATGATCTGAATTCTCATGTGCCACATCCTTCTGTTGACGACTAATAAATTTTTTTAAGAAAATTTCCAAGTGATGTTTTTTAAACTTAAACTTAAACGGAAGCATTCTTTAGACGGTGGAGCTTCATGTACCAGTTGTAAACAAAGGTATCATAATTTTTTTAATATTTTCTGCATTACTATACACTCGAGTGAGATAAAGTGAAGTATCAGTTTCTCAAAGAAATGCAAGGGCGTCGATGATGTGGGCCCATCGATCATAAACTTACGTGACAAATTCAGCTTTATATAACTTTCTAATCCCACTACTTCCCAGTTAAAATGAAACACTTTCTCTCGTATGACTGACGTGAGAGATGTCTAGACGTGATAGATGGTACACTTTAATGGGAAATTTGTCAATGTGAGTCGGGCGTTTTAAATTACGTTCAACCCTGCTTCGGAAAAATAATATAGCAAGGCGTGTTGATGGATCGCTTAATTCATGCATCAAGTATTTCCGGGGAACATTCTCATTTCGCAGAGTATTTGTATGAGCCTTTGCCAGAATGATGAATAGTGTTACATAGTTTCGATATCTCGTCATGTATTACCGAAACGTAAATTGTTCATACCTGCTTCATGGGAAGGCCTAGGTTTTTTTTCCATATCGCTAGATTGTCCTGCGACTAACAATTATTTTCCTTTGAAAAGTCTCCTGTGCATGAAGCCATGTACGCTTCATTCACAATGATATGCTATTTGTGAATGTTGTAGTTATAGCAGTACATTCCAAACCTCAAGGATACTTGTCACCGGAAAAATGCATTATTTCATATTTTTATGGAATTCTGTTCAACTGGTCGATACTTCTTACGAATACTACTTTTTTGCATGAAAATGATTTATTGCCATTTAATGGCCTGTCAAAATCGCAACTTTAGTGTTTAGGGCATACAAATAATAATAACCAATTCACTTACCGAAATGAGATAATTCGCCTTTAGATAACATATAGTAAGTTACTTCGACGAACCTTTAAAATCATGCTAAAAAATATTTTTCGCAGTTTTTTAAAAAAATTGTTTCAAATAAGGATATTTTTGCAGGCATTTGATTTGTAGCAGTCTAAAATTTTTCGTAATATAAGTTTTGCTAAATACCTCTGAAAATGAATTAATAAAATACCTTTCAGTCACACTTGTTAAATTATCTGTAAATTATTTCGTTTATTTTATTTGTACGTTCCAAAAAGACAAAAATTGTGATTTTGACATGTCATAATGCAAAAATTATGCGATATAATATGTTTTGTGCGAGAAAATTGTACTTATAAGTAATGTCTACATGTTGAAAGGTGTTTCGTACATATACTTACATAATAACGAACTTTTCAGAGACAAGTACCCTGAAATTGTGAAAATGGAGCCAAACCAGTAAAAAGCGGTGACAACTGCCATTAGGTGCCAGACAGCTTAATTTCACTTATTTATATGTTCTTCCCACAGAATATCGTTAATTCCATTATAAGCCTGTGATTTCCAGTTCGTTTGATTGATTCACCAGTCAGTGTATTTGCTTATCATCTGACTTTCAGTGAATGGCGTTTCACTGACTGATGTCACTGATTCGGGCCTGGAGTTTATCTACAAATGAAACATGACACCAAAAATGTTAAATATTTTTACTAACTACTATATGTTCATACTAAGCGTCTAAGACTTGCTACAGCACTATGTTAGACCGCATATACGGAATATTTTCAATGCATTCATTTTCAAAAATACGTCTATCAATAGAACTTAACAGTAATAAAGTACATCCGTTTCAAATAATCTTTTCGTACGTACATATGTTATTTTGAAATATGGTTGTTTCACTTGTATCAGTGATTATTTCTTACATGCATATTGCTGTTATCGTTGGAGTCTTTGATGTTGAGTATATATCCAATAGAAAAAATGATTCGAAATACATGCATAGAACCTGAAATAAGATACTAAATTCACTGCTACCTTTTGTCGCAGAAAAATTATATTTTCACATAGCTCAAAAATATTTTATGTTGGTTGCTCTTTTGATTTCTAAATGAAGACAAACATCCTACGACAACGTAAATAACCAGATTAATATTTTTTTGGTGTGAGACAAAATTAACTCTATACAATTTAGTATTTAAATTACAGATAGATCTAATAAATGTGTATTTATGGCATATCGCCTAAATCGGTGTTTTAGTTTGATTGGTGTAAAATTTGTTTTCCATTATTCTCGTTATTTGAGTATGTATGAAGGATAAATTCCTTTGGTTTAAATCAAACCACTTATTAGATTTATAGTAAAATGAAACATATTATTGAAACATTATTCGCCACACACATTTGTTGGTTATAAAATGTCTGCAACTTGGAGATCTCAATCACTTGTAAGTTTATATTACTTCTGTGATTGAGATACTCCATGTACGACACGTCCTGGAACACTACACGCTGACTCATAATGCGCAACAACACAAGGACCAGATCCCGCGTATGACACAGGGAAGAGCCGTTCTAGATCGTCTTAAAGGAAGCAGCCAATGGTCAAACGTGAATTGTCAAACACTTTTAAGTATACCTTTCGTATCTCTGAACTTATTTTTTAAAAGCATTTACAATATTTTGATATGATAAATTAAATAACCCAATATCCTCTTCGTTGAAGCCACGCTTAAAGAAGGACGCCTTAAATGTATACAACAAATGCAATTTAATTGGCCAAGAAAGAGGGTGAGCATAAACAATTACCTATACAATATTCATACACACGCAATGTGAATGTGGATTTATAGCGAGAAATTTACACATCGCGCAGAAGGTTTGCTTAAGTCACCTTTATTCGTAAGGCGAGGAGCATTCATCATTTTCTTTGAGTGAGATATAACCAGTAATATTTAGTTTAATACACATGTCAACTTTGTTGTTTGAGAAAATGTTGTCATATGCTTTTAATTAAAACAATAAATATCCGACCTACGTATCCATTGTAATAAAAATTTGTTCTAAACATTTTAAAAAAAATGTGTTTCTAAATATTGTAGAACCGATACGCTGTATCAAAGAATCACAAAATTTATCACGTTTAAATTTTTAATCAATGAAACCAAGATAATTTTTATTTCAACAACATAATTATTAATGTTGAAGGTATTGTTTTCTTGTTTAAACAATTGCTTATATCAAAAGTGGAAAATGAATTTGCGGTTAAATTTCATTATTGATAAATACAAAGTTGTTTTTCATTAGGATATATTTGCGCCTTTAGTACACGTTAGCGGCTACAAGAATATATATTTTGGTTTTCAGTCCTTACTTTGCGAGATATTGAAAAAGCTCAATAGATGCACAAAAATTCAATACTAGAAAATACGGTTTGCTCTTTGAATTAATCGAATTTTCGTTTTTCAGTGAGATAATCTTTAATTTTTTGTAAATGCATATTAATGTAATGAAATAAATGGGATTGCTAAATGGACTAAGCATTTTGAAGACTAATTTAACATTGTATGTTTTGTAGCTTTCCTGACAAAATTTGGTAATGCATGGCAAATTATTGTGCATCGCACGCTTTAGTTAAGAGCCTCATATAAACAACAAGTTTTAATTTATTAACGCGAAAATTTCGTTTTTATATGTTTCGTAACGGATTATATTGAAAAGCGGTGAACTCATATCACGCAAATACTTTCCTTATTGCGCGTCTTATAATAGTTCCAGCGATAATGAGTTTAAAGTTAAACTGAAAACGTAAGGTGTAAGATTCACAAAAGTTCCGTTTATGAAACTGACATTAAAACGACTACCGTAACAAAGCAAACAGAAACCAACTCTGATTAAGTGATTTTTAACTCGCAAAGTGAAAAGTCGTCGTAGGTTTTTCAGTAGCGTGTGCAGCGCTATAGCTCCTCAAGTCTCCCACATAAATGTTACACTGAGTCTGTCGGGGNTAACATAAAACAACTCTGATTAAGTGATTTTTAACTCGCAAAGTGAAAAGTCGTCGTAGGTTTTTCAGTAGCGTGTGCAGCGCTATAGCTCCTCAAGTCTCCCACATAAATGTTACACTGAGTCTGTCGGGGTAGCAACAATATTACAAATATTTTGTTTGATCTTACGGAAAAGTGATGGTAAATTAATTATCCAGAACTGTCCTTAAAATTACGGACACGTTGCTTTTTCAGTAATGGACATTCCGCAAATTTCACTCTTGTCTGGTTAAGACGGCATATTTGTCCGTTTTCTTCTCCTTTAGTTGCTGCTTTCCCTACCAGTGCATTCCACTGCTGCCCCAACTCTACCGCATTTCACTTTCTTGTCGTCACAATCAAGGCGCATGGGAGGAGAAAGAATTGGTTTTCCCAGGTTGGACTCAGTCGTATTTGCTGGCCGGATTTAGGGCCACTGGCGGATTATTTGTTGCAGCCACGCAGCATGAACTTAATTNGCTGGCCGGATTTAGGGCCACTGGCGGATTATTTGTTGCAGCCACGCAGCATGAACTTAATTTCTTCGTTTCATATTTTTACCGAAATTTTATTTATAACGTGAAAATAACCGTTCGTACGAAAACATTATATGCTGATCAAGATGTATATTGCGTTAGCAGTTTTATTTCTAAAAATATTTTTGCTCCCGAAATTTTAAAATGAAATTGCTTTTAGCCCTGCAGGCATAATAAATAAAAGTGAATTATTGATATATTGTGATCAGTAAACAACATCTGTAGTGTTTGTAAAAGGAATGACAGTAGAAAATTAAGAAATCAGGCGCTTGTAAAAACCTACTGGGGGCGTTGTTTTGTGTAAGAATTTTCATAAGGAAGCACTTGACATTTTATTACACACGCAAGTGTGTGTACAGGTTACACAAAAACATGCATTCTTTGCACAGTAATCATACTCAAACATCTTGACAAAACATTAAAAATGACTTTGGAAGTAATGAAAAATAGTAGTGTCAAAAACACGAAATGAAATATCTGCTGGTGACGGTCAATCAAGTTCATATAACANTTTCATATTTTTACCGAAATTTTATTTATAACGTGAAAATAACCGTTCGTACGAAAACATTATATGCTGATCAAGATGTATATTGCGTTAGCAGTTTTATTTCTAAAAATATTTTTGCTCCCGAAATTTTAAAATGAAATTGCTTTTAGCCCTGCAGGCATAATAAATAAAAGTGAATTATTGATATATTGTGATCTGTAAACAACATCTGTAGTGTTTGTAAAAGGAATGACAGTAGAAAATTAAGAAATCAGGCGCTTGTAAAAACCTGCTGGGGGCGATGTTTTGGGTAAGAATTTTCATAAGGAAGCACTTGACATTTTATTACACACGCAAGTGTGTGTACAGGTTACACAAAAACATGCATTCGTTGCACAGTAATCATACTCAAACCTCTTGACAAAACATTAAAAATTACTTTGAAAGTAATGAAAAATAGTAGTGTCAAAAACACGAAATGAAATATCTGCTGGTGACGGTCAATCAAGTTCATATAACAGGAATGCCATCCAAACAGTTCAATTACGACATCACGCTTCGTTCACCAACAACTGCCTACCATATTATTGTATCGGCTGTTTTAACTTCTATAAATGAAGCCAGTATTGTGGCTATAATAATTTAGTAGAATATATTGCCACAAAATTAGTTGCATTTGTAAATTACTTAGATTGTATGAACTGTATTGCCGGTGTACATCTGTCGTCTCTGCCTAGTGTCACTCGCGTGGAAGGAAAATGGGTAGAGTGCTCATGTGAGCTGTGCAATACCTTTTCGGGTTCCAACATTGGACTGCTTTTCTGAATAACATAAAAAAATTAATATAAAATAATAATTAAATAAATTATAGTTAGCAATGTGTTATATATAATAATAAATAAAATTAAATAAATAGAAAATTAAGAACTAAAAATAACACGGTTAGAATTTGAGCTTAGATAACAATTTATATAGGTGGGCGTTTTGAGACATTTACACACCTCCTTTGAGCCGGTCTTAATGCAACTATAACATATCTGAGTTAGTCAAAGTATTTATATTTACATGTCTTTTGAAATTTCAAGTACAGATTAACACTTTCATCGCTGTTGACGAAGTGAGTTTGACAGCTGTAACCAGTGATGGTCGAGCAAATGTTGATGACATGCGCAGAATAGTAAACTCGATCGAAGTCATCTTTACTTTATGGCTACTAGAGTCTACATGTNAAATGTTGATGACATGCGCAGAATAGTAAACTCGATCGAAGTCATCTTTACTTTATGGCTACTAGAGTCTACATGTCACACGTGGCCAGCCACATCACATACTTAAGATGTACCCACGCACCCAACATTGACTTACCTTACACCAATACAACTTTCATAGTCACATGGTAAGCACACATGAACGTGTTTCTTTACATTTCAAATTTCAAACGACAGTCACTTCTAAAAGAATTAAACACTCTTATTAAATGAAATTTAANGTGTTTCTTTACATTTCAAATTTCAAACGACAGTCACTTCTAAAAGAATTAAACACTCTTATTAAATGAAATTTAGTCAAACTGCATTAGAAATTTGTTAGAGGAAGTGCACAGACATCTGAAATCACTTATTAATTAAACATTGTTCTAACCTCAAATCCTATCCAAATTGTTCTTGATAGTCGTATTGGGAGAAAAGCAGTTTTATATTGGAACATGGAGAATGGGTTTGCGCAGCTAGTGTGCTCACTCTACCTCATATTCATTCTATGCCCCAAGACTCGTCCAAATGGGCAGCCGGCATAATAAATAATTATAATTGTTTTAAATATATTCTTTTGAATAGAGTTGCTTAATTTTACGTCAACCGTAACAACCACTAGCGTTAAACTTGAAAAAAAAAATTATATCATTACATTTATTACACCTCACGTAAAAAACTGACTATGTAGAAGTGAGCCACGACTTTTTAATGAGTGGGCGTGGCCCATTCAGCATTGAAATTATTTATAAGTGGCCTGATGGGAACAATAATTTAATATACTCTATTCGCGGTTTATTCACACTTTTTGAATCAAATATTCGAAAAATCACCCCAAGTATTACGTGTTTGGTTCTTTCCTAAATATGCTATTTATCACAAGAGTTTTACACTTGTGTTAACATAAATATACCTTATTTTCACTTAAATTAAAATTGTATCTAAATGTTATCTATAAAAAATAATATTTCATATATAATTAATTAGATTAAAAAGAGTGAGAAAATATGTGTGTTGGTAATGCCAAGTAAGAAATAGTTCTTGAGCAAAATAATATAAGTCTGAGTGCGCACGAATGCGATGCGTTGTCCCTCTGGTGTATTTTTATAGACTCGATAAAATTTGTTAGGACGAGGCGAAAGAATATCTTGGAAGTAGAACTTCAGCAGGACTTTATAAAAGTGTGAAGTAACCGTGAATGGAATATAGNGTGTTTCTTTACATTTCAAATTTCAAAAGACAGTCACTTCTAAAAGAATTAAACACTCTTATTAAATGAAATTTAATCAAACTGCATTAAAAATTTGTTAGAGGAAGTGCACAGACATCAGAAATCACTTATTAACTAAACATTGTTCTAACCTCAAATCCTATCCAAATTGTTCTTGATAGTCGTATTGGGAGAAAAGCAGTTTTATATTGGAACATGGAGAATGGGTTTGCGCAGCTAGTGTGCTCACTCTACCTCATATTCATTCTATGCCCCAAGACTCGTCCAAATGGGCCGCCGGCATAATAAATAATTATAATTGTTTTAAATATATTCTTTTGAATAGAGTTGCTTAATTTTACGTCAACCGTAACAACCACTAGCGTTTAACTTGAAAAAAAAAATTATATCAGTACATTTATTACACCTCACGTAAAAAACTGACTATGTAGAAGTGAGCCACGACTTTGTAATGAGTGGGCGTGGCCCATTCAGCATTGAAATTATTTATAAGTGGCCTGATGGGAACAATAATTTAATATACTCTATTCGCGGTTTATTCACACTTTTTGAATCAAATATTCGAAAAATCACCCCAAGTATTACGTGTTTGGTTCTTTCCTAAATATGCCATTTATCACAAGAGTTTTACACTTGTGTTAACATAAATATACCTTATTTTCACTTAAATTAAAATTGTATCTAAATGTTATCTATAAATAATAATATTTCATATATAATTAATTAGATTAAAAAGAGTGAGAAAATATGTGTGTTGTTAATGCCAAGTAAGAAATAGTTCTTGAGCAAAATAATATAAGTCTGAGTGCGCACGAATGCGATGCGTTGTCCCTCTGGTGTATTTTTATAGACTCGATAAAATTTGTTAGGACCAGGCGAAAGAATATCTTGGAAGTAGAACTTCAGCAGGACTTTATAAAAGTGTGAAGTAACCGTGAATGGAATATAGNAGGCGAAAGAATATCTTGGAAGTAGAACTTCAGCAGGACTTTATAAAAGTGTGAAGTAACCGTGAATGGAATATAGTCGTGCAGTCGCCCCTTGTCAGGACGGACCAGCTTGTTGTCCACGTACTTGGCTGGTGTAGTCGCGAACCACTATTGAAGGGAGACTAAGGTCGTGGTACGACTTCGGTGGAGGGCTAGGGAGGCTAGGAATTCCGCGAGACGGCAGAGCGAAGCCGCGGACAGACGGCGGCCAGGCCCGCTCGCCCCGGGCAGGATGTTTTGAGAACTGCGGGCCGCCGTAAACACCACTATTTCTGGTCAGCTCGGGGAGCGAGAACCTTGCCACGCCGCTCGCTAACTTGTGTAACACATCCCGCCTTGTGAGCAGTGCATCGTGCTCGAACCAGCCCCACACTGCCTTCGTCCTGCCCTTTCTCCATAGCCTTCCCCCCGGCATCACTCAGGCTTAACGGTTACTTCCATCTTTNAACCAGCCCCACACTGCCTTCGTCCTGCCCTTTCTCCATAGCCTTCCCCCCGGCATCACTCAGGCTTAACGGTTACTTCCATCTTTCCTGAAGCCCTCTTTAACTGCTACTTCCAGGATATTCCTTCGCCTCGAGCAAACCAAGCTTAACCATGTTAAGGTTTATTCTACTCAGGTTACGAACAAAACGTCATTTTATATGGGAGTGTTTGGCATACGGAAAATTTCCGCCGCTAGGTGCGCAGTGTTCCAAAAGGTAGCATTAATTTTAAATTTTAAATAATGCGAAAAATAAAAGAGAAATATTTTATTTAGTCAAGAAGTTATTACATATTTAATTAATTGTTATTAAAACTATCCAGTTTTTTTAACGTGTAAAATAGAGAACATCAGGTACATTGCCGACACGAGCGCTTACCTAGTGGCGAAAAGGTTCCCTTTGCCCAACTTTCAACATAGGTCTTCCCAACCTGCAGTATAAGTAGCCTTAACCAAGACAAGAAAATTACCCCCCAGGCGGGGGGTGGGGGAAGCGCACCGCTTTCATGCGCACTCGGATGTTATAACATTTTGGCTCATTAGATATTTATTTGGGCACGAATTTATCACTAAAATCAAACTGACACATAAGGTGCCAGGATGAAAATGGTGATGTAAGGATCGCAGGGTGAGCCATTTTCACGCCATAAATTCGAGACTAGCGAAACGATTGAAATGAATGCAGCCTAGTTCGATCGGGTTTACGACTATGAAGCAAAGGTCTGTAAGGCAAGGCGCGCACGGGCGGTTCTTAGCCGTGGGGATATCTCGCCGCGGCCGGCGGCGATGTAACAAATAACGTGAGTAAGCGCACGAGCTGCTAGCAACCGCTACCTACCTCAAATCAAAAATGAACTTCAAGCAGTAAATGACTGTGTGTGCTCTATCAGTTCTTCTCGCGTAAAAGAGAAAAGAAGGAGGAGGGGTGTGGATTCGTCCATAAACGAACCAAATATTATTGAAAGGGCAATTACACAGTCTATATGAAGACTAGTGTATAAATATGTTAGGGACTTCATAATGAGTCAAAACTCGTTCGATTTACTATTGAATATGTTAAGGCCTCACATTACACACAGGATAAAATTAATGAGATTGTGTGACTAAAACTGAAAAGACTANCAAAAATGAACTTCAAGCAGTAAATGACTGTGTGTGCTCTATCAGTTCTTCTCGCGTAAAAGAGAAAAGAAGGAGAAGGGGTGTGGATTCGTCCATAAACGAACCAAATATTATTGAAAGGGCAATTACACAGTCTATATGAAGACTAGTGTATAAATATGTTAGGGACTTCATAATGAGTCAAAACTCGTTCGATTTATTATTGAATATGTTAAGGCCTCACATTACACACAGGATAAAATTAATGAGATTGTGTGACTAAAACTGAAAAGACTATGGAGGATATAAACCAAAGTAATTATTTTAAGGATAAAACAGCAGATTTTATTTTATTTCACTTAGTTTAGGAAAAAATAATGTAAACTGTTGGATATTGAAATTGACTGTAAAATTAACGGGGATATCTACCCAAAAAATGTATGTGTTCTTATATAAAGTGTTATTTCTTCTTTTTAAAAAAAATATATTTATGACAAATATAAATTTAGCTAGTATTTTGCTTTTTTTTTTCCATATACGCCATTTAACGCACTAGCTGATGGCGAAAGAATACATAAACAAAAAGTACTACTTTCGTCAAACTGTANAATTGACTGTAAAATTAACGGGGATATCTACCCAAAAAATGTATGTGTTCTTATATAAAGTGTTATTTCTTCTTTAAAAAAAAAAAATTATTTATGACAAATATAAATTTAGCTAGTATTTTGCTTTTTTTTCCCATATACGCCATTTAACGCACTAGCTGATGGCGAAAGAATACATAAACAAAAAGTACTACTTTCGTCAAACTGTAAAAATCTTGCCAAGTTACATGAGACAGAGTATNAAAAATCTTGCCAAGTTACATGAGACAGAGTATGGTGTAGCCTTTTTATCTTGCAGTCTCCTAGGAATGTAAAGGAACATTTAAGTGATTATAATCTATGTAACAGTTATTTTATTTATTTATCGTATGGCAATTTAGACACTTATAAAAGGAACAATACATAGACATTAAAAATATTACAAACTTTAAGAGTTACAAACAAATGGAACAATACATAGACATTAAACATATTACAAACTTTAAGAGTTACAAACAAACATCAAGTATATTGATATAATCTATCGATTCTTGAGTTGCCAACAGGAAGTCGTCAGGACTACCGTTATAGGACTTTATAGGACATTCTTCAATAATGTGTCTGATGGTTTGATCTTCTCCGCAGTCACATTGAGGGGATGGTTGTCTGCCCCACTTGTGCAGAAAGTTATAATTATTATAGAACCAGAAATAAATATTTTATTAGGTAATCAGTACTTCAGGCTTAGTAAAACACAACACTACCATAAAAACATTGATATTAAGTTTTTAAATAAAATACAGTTATGTTCGCGAGGTGTTTCAGTTGGACATTTCAATAGCATTATGGAAAATTTACTGAAAAAATATCCTTTTGTAGTACTGAACAATGGGATTTAGCTAATATGGAAGATCTTAAATTTGAAGACTGGTTATATTGNAAATATCCTTTTGTAGTACTGAACAATGGGATTTAGCTAATATGGAAGATCTTAAATTTGAAGACTGGTTATATTTTTTATTAATTATAAGTAATTTTACTTTACAAACTGGTATTATTTAATGTTATGCGTATTTCGTTTCTAATTTATAATATACACAAAGCAAAGTTTTAAATAAATTACAAGTTTATGTAATTACAAGTCTATAGCTTTTAAATTTAATAATAAATAAAGTAATTCGTTCCTGTATCGTAAATTTTACAATGGAAACGAATTTTGTCAGTGACGTATGGCGAAGAAAATAATTTTTGTTTTTATTTTATGAATAATACGAGACAAATCGNAAATATCCTTTTGTAGTACTGAACAATGGGATTTAGCTAATATGGAAGATCTTAAATTTGAAGACTGGTTATATTGTTTATTAATTATAAGTAATTTTACTTTACAAACTGGTATTATTTAATGTTATGCGTATTTCGTTTCTAATTTATAATATACACAAAGCAAAGTTTTAAATAAATTACAAGTTTATGTAATTACAAGTCTATAGTTTTTAAATTTAATAATAAATAAATTAATTCGTTCCTGTATCGTAAATTTTACAATGCAAACGAATTTTGTCAGTGACGTATGGCGAAGAAAATAATTTTTGTTTTTATTTTATGAATAATACGAGACAAATCGTATTACCATGAATATTGTTTAATGGTCCGGCCATCCTGATTTCGGTTTTCCACAATCGCTCTGGCTGATTCCTTCTCCACTTCCTTAATCACTAGTGTTGCCTTATCAGACTTGTTGGTGGTGGGGTGGGGGGATCTAAACACCAAATAAAATGATTTTTATTATTATTGCTTNAGATTTATATTATTATTGCTTTACAGTTCCTCCTTCAAATATCTATAACTGCATACAGGCAAATGTTTGTTGTATATAAGCGGCCTTCTTAGTACCTCTATCATTAGCTTATCCATATCAAAGAATTCAGAATCAGTATCCATTGCTCTGGAAAGAACAGCCATTGTGTCCACGCCAAACTTCACTGAAACCGTTTATTTATCGGCTGGTGCGCGCGCAACTGTTGAATGCTAGTTGCTTTTGTTCCTCACGGTGGCCAGCGCTCCANCGTTTATTTATCGGCTGGTGCGCGCGCAACTGTTGAATGCTAGTTGCTTTTGTTCCTCACGGTGGCCAGCGCTCCACCTGCAGAATAGAACATGTTGCCTTTTTGAAACCGCCGCGGAAAACTCTCTGCTCGTGCAATCAGTTCAGTTCCGAGCAGTGTGTTTCATACGAAGCTGTTGAATTACCGCTGTGGCCATGCTGATAAAAAACCGCCCATGCACGGGTTTTCCTAAAGTTGTAGTTTCGGTTTATTCAATATTATCCTTTNCGTTTATTTATCGGCTGGTGCGCGCGCAACTGTTGAATGCTAGTTGCTTTTGTTCCTCACGGTGGCCAGCGCTCCGCCTGCAGAATAGAACATGTTGCCTTTTTGAAACCGCAGCGCAAAACTCTCTGCTCGTGCACTCAGTTCAGTTCCGAGCAGTGTGTTTCATACGAAGCTGTTGAATTACCGCTGCGGCCATGCTGATAAAAAACCGCCCATGCACGGGTTTTCCTAAAGTTGTAGTTTCGGTTTATTCAATATTATCCTTTCGCCACGTGTGAATAAAACACAAACAAGGCAGGAAGGAAACCCCAAAGATAAGCCGATGCACGGAAACTGTGCGCTGAAAAGACAAAAGAAAATGAATATTTTTATAGCCAACGGTGAAATATTTTTCCAGCAATGCAGTAATTAAAACCTGAAGTAGCTACTTAGAAATTTCAACTTTACAAATGAAGGAAAAAATCTATTAAATTATTACTCTACATAATAACTGTTTGTTACTAGACACTTTCAACACGCATATATTTTTATTTGTTTTAAATTTATGTAGAGTGTGAGATAAATATTTTGATTAATAAAAAAGTAAGTGGAATTTCTAGTTAATAAGAACACTTTATCTAAATGGAAGTATGAAACAATTGTTATAGATTGTGTATCTAGAAGACTATGAAATATAATTTATGAGATGATTTTTCGACGGTTTGGAGTATAAAGTGTGAAAATAACACGAGAAGGCTAAAATTATTTTTCTGAAGTTTAATAGACGAAACATTAAATTGCATAAAGAAGATACCACTTCCTTGCCGGAGTGTGTGTGACTTTCGCGTCCATCCATGTATAGACTGTTCGCGGTTAACTGTGCACTTTTGAAAACCCTGCTTAAGATCTACTTGTGTGCACACTGGGTATTCTTCCACCAAATGTAAAATTAACTTTGCCATGGGTCTGATCTCTTTAATTGTGCCTCGGTCAAGGGAATCTGTGAAATTATAAGTAAATAAAATATTATACAAATTTCCAAATACTTACACCTATTTGCATTAAAAAAACATAAAATAGAATAAATAATTTTAACACTTAGATATGTTTACCTAGTGCTTTTAATTAAACGTTAAAACATGGAACTAGTTTCCATCCTTGGTTGCCCACTTTACTGGGCGCATGCCATTCTTTGTGCCCGTTAAAATATACTTGCAGGTAGGGGCAGTGAAATTTTACAAAAGGTGATTTCAAAAGACATGACCGTGAACGCGCTGCAGCAGNTATACTTGCAGGTAGGGGCAGTGAAATTTTACAAAAGGTGATTTCAAAAGACATGACCGTGAACGCGCTGCAGCAGTAGATAGTACGGCGACGTTATCCCTTGAGGTTGGCTCCGCAAGCGACGCGGCTCGGCGTGCCAGGGCGGTGCTCTGGTTGTCTTCGCGTCGAGAGCGAGGACGCGCATCACGCCTCGCGCCAATGTTCTTATTTACTCGGCTCCAACCCGCAGAGGTTATTGGCAACACGTGATGTAATTCACTGTTGGCACCGAGCCCTCTCTCACCAAACTTTTTCCTTCAATCGTTCTACCCTCCATCCCCCTTGTCGCTATATATTCCTCGCCTTTCCCTTCTCGTTCCATAGCGCCGTCCTTAAGGGCCGCCGTGACCTGCCTATATGGCAGTTCTTACGCTGTTACTCATTTCCTCTCGCCCTTCCCGCCCTCTGCTTTCTTCTTCGGCAAGTGTCTGAGCGAGTGGAGAGAGTGCAGTCTGCTGGCGACCACGTCACAAACACAACTCTCTGTAGTCTATTCGCGATTTATTCACACTTTGAAAAAACACCTCGCGTGTGACACGTGTGGTGGCTTCCGAAATATGTCATGTATCACACGGGTTTCATATTTGTGTTACCATAAAAGTACACTGTTTTTGGTTAAATTTTACTGTTACTTATGTTATATTTATATATTACAATATTTAATTTATGACTTAGATGAATAAATACGGAGGGAAATTCGGCATGTTGGTAATGCCTAGTAAGATATGGTTCTTATGCAAAATGTCATTTCACTGAGTGCGCAGGAATGAAGTGCGTTGGCCCTCTGGTGTAATTTTCTATGCCTTGTTCGCATGAGGCATGAGAATATTCTGGACGAAGAACTTCAGTAGGGTTTCGGAAAAGTTGGAAGCAACCATGAATGGACTATAACATCACATCCACATTGCTGGCACCCGCCCATCTACTTAGCTTATCTAATTGTATTTTATTTTTGGTGTATGCCATAGTACTTTACTGTATGGCGCATCATACCCAGAGTTTGACATTAAGTATTGTGTACATGGGAAAAGGCGTAGAAAGCATATTTCCCCAGTGGTGGTCTATGTTTACACTACTCTCTCAGCTTCTACGTCCACGCTCATTAAAGCGAGTGAAGGAAGCCTTAGTGGTCAAGCTTTTACAAGTATATCAGATTCTTTTAAATTGTTAGGACATAGCATTTTATATAATTGAATCTCAAAGATTATATATGTTGGGCTGCTGGTGCTTTGATTAAATTTATATTTATCATTAGGAAGTAATTAATATTTTTTACCACTGATCCTACATTGCAGACTCTCAAAAGGACTTAATTCCGATTGGGTTACATTTCGTATTCATTTGACTAAAGTTTTAAATGTTTTGTAAAAGGAAAGAAATTGTAAATTTTACTTTCAGACAACTTTTCTGTTTGATTTAATACAAAATGGAAAACAACGGTATAATTTATAAAACCCTTATGGTTATGCATGCTTAAAACCATTTAACAAAGCTTAAAACAACAAATAATTGGACGTTTTAAAACTAATTGGTTTTTTATAAAGTATCAGTCAGAATCATGGAAGTGACTCTAGTTTTATGGAGAACCATAAAGATTTAAACTTTTATTAATCAAACCCTCTATTTACGGCAGCTTTTGGATATATTGCGTAATACTAGCTGACCACAGCAATTACTTCTGGCTTGTGATTATCATGCTTCATGAGGATAGGGCAAATTACATAGCTCTTCGTGCAAAGCAAAGTCACGGTAGAAATATTGTTAAATTCAACCGCGAGGAACCTATACGAAAAATGAAACAATTACGTCAAATAATACATTATAACTTTACTTCACAGTCCTCTCTTAATATTTGTCTAGTTATCATTTGTTCTTTAAAATTTTCCTCTCTGCCATAGAGGTTATTTGTTTATTTGTAGGCGCCCGTGCCACAAGTCTTGCTTACTTCGTAACACTTAGGCTACTTGCAGTGTCACTAATAGTGTTGTTATAATTGTTGCTTATGTCATTCGAGTTCCTGCGGTAGAGCAAACTGGAAAAAATACTTAAGTTGAATTAGAAAAAGTTTTCTTGGATCAAACAAATTAATTCCTTGTATAGCGACAATTTACTATTTTGTTTCTGAAACAAAAAAAATGTATTGTCTGCTTTGGTTGCTATAAACCTGTATTATTTTGTGGGTACAACGAAAGATTTGTATGACTATACGTACATTAAACAGATTCGGTTGCCATAAAGAAGTTAACAGCACGACTGAGTTTCAAACACGAAAATTTGGTGCCCTAACTCTATGCCTCAGCAATCTGGGCGAAGTGATTACTGACCAAAAAAACCAGGTTTTTAAATTAATCCTTTGGAATACAAAACATTTACATACAAAAATATTTTCAAGTTTTACAACTTAACGTTTTTGTTTTCGATTGAGATTGTTTCCTTCGGATTGTTTACACCATCCTTGAACATCAACAAATGCGCTAACAGACACCGGCACAACAATTATAATGAGAGCTGCATTTTTGAACAACCAATCTAATAACCAGATTTCCCGAAAGCCAAACTGGACAAAGCTGATTTTTTGTCGCTACAAATTCTATAGTAATAAATATACCAGCCTGTTCCAGCTAACCAACGCTTATTCACACAAAAAAAATTAATTTAACTCTATGTAGGTATTTAAAATGTTTACAGCAACCAAACCGATTTGGTCGAAGTAATTGTAAAATAGCAGTGTGTACCAAATACATTTAGATGAAGTTCGAACAACCAAATAAAGAGTTCTGCTACACGAATTATTTTAAAATTTTATAATTATTTTAAAGAGAGCGCATGCACATTTTTGGAGCAAAAGCAAATTAGTTGAGTGAAAAAAAATATTGTTCATTATAAACAAATACTTTCCAAATATATTTATTTGATATGTGAAACTATGTACACTGAAGAGCCAAAAAAACTGGTACACAGGCCAAATATCGTGTAGGGCCCCCACGGGCACGCAGAAGTGCCGCAAGACGACGTGGCATGGACTCGACTAATTTCTGAAGGTATGCAGGAGGCATTGAAATCTGCGCCAATTTGAGGAAGGGTTACACGTCTGTCACGTTTAATGATTCTCGTCAGTCGTCGTTTGTCCCGTTCGTTCACGATCTTTTTCCGGCCGCAGCGATGTCGAAGATTTGAGGTTTTACCGGATTCCCGATATTCATGGTACACTCGTGAAATTGTCGTACGCGAAAATTCATATTTTATCGCTACCTCGCAAATGCTATGTCCCATCTCTCGTGCGCCGACTATAACACCACGTTCCAAACAACTTAAATCTTGATATCCTGCCATTGTAGCAGCAGTAACTGATCTAGCAACTTTACCAGACGCTTTTTCCCTTATATAGGCGCTGTCAACCACATCGCGTTACTCTGATTGGTTCCATAGCTCTGTTATTTGCATACGCACGCCAATACCAGTTTTTTTGGCTCTTCAGTGTATTTCTCTAAGTGACATCTCAGCTAACTGTCATGGAGAAAGGGAAGGCAAGGCTAATTTCGGGGACATTCTTAATACGCTCATGTCGAAGTGAAATGCCTGGAAGCAGACTATCTCATATATCTTTATGAAAGGCATAAAAGTCCTAATGAATCACTTTCAAAGGGAAATTAAAAAGTAAAGCCTTAAAACTTTAAATATTTATTACGCACGGTGTCCAGTAATTGAAATGTATGTATTTAAAATCTTTCCGACTTCTTTAGTAGTCCTTTTGGCTGAGGTTGTTACGGCATATTAATACCACTTACTTGTATATGTGTAAGTGCCGTCTCAAGTGTTCGGAAATAAATAGCTGTCAGTGTTGAAGATGCAGACAAATAGGATATATTTTAAAATTAGTGCCAATCAGATTATTACTTTAATGAAATTTCTCCACGGAAACATTCGTTCGTGAGCTATTACTGTGATACCACTATTTATATTTGTCTTTGTTGATTCACGTACATATTTAAAAATAACCTCAAATGAGTTTTCTCATATCTCCTACATAAAATTAATTATTTTTAGTAAAGAAACATATAGACTAATGTTTAATTTTTATTCTGTATCGCTGTATAATATATTTTTTTTTTCTCTTTCCAGGTAAGTCAGCAGGGCAGTTCAAACATTAGTGTAAATGGCAACCAGTTAAACGGTAAGAAAATAAATATGCCAGTTTATATTTTAGTTTTGACTTAAGATGTTTGAAAATTGTATTTATTCCTAAAAACGATTGGTTCATAACTGCTGTAAAAATTTGTCTCGTAAGTGATGCAATTATCTTGAAATGATTCAGATATAACGTTTTACTTCTACTCTTCTGCAATGTTACAAATTAATGATAACACTAATGTTATCAAGTGAGCTGAGTATTTTAAAAAAGTTCTATAGAATTGGAAAAACTTTCTGTTACGATTCGACTAAGTGTTATTTTGCACAAAGTGTCAAGTAATTTTCTAAAAAGATTATATGAGCCCATTACATTTACAGCAATATTATTTTACTTCGGAAAGCCAATGTATGGGAAAAGACGAAAAGAAACTCTTTTATTACTTTTCGTGAGTTCGGTAGAGTCTTTTATTAATTAAATAACTTTCTTCAATAGTTTTGGTGGAACTATCGAGAAAGACATACGCCTATTCGCTTCTCTTCTTCTGCTCCTCAAAAAAGTCTCTCGCAACAAGAAAGAATTCCCGCTTGTGCGAGTCTGTAATTTTTCTTTCGGTTCTTGTCTTTCTGCCTCTTTGTCAAACTTTCGCAGGGAGTTTCTTAAGAAGCGTAAAATGATAACAATGTCCGAGAAGCAGTTTCTGTGCACGGCAGAATGTTGGCGGGGCCAACTTGATACGAACTTTCATGTTTTCTCTTCCCTTTGTCAATTGAACACAGTTATCTTTAAAAGGGGCCGGGGGCGTAACACCGCGATTTGCAGTAGCCCAAACAAAATACACCTAGATAGACACTGGAGTAAAGATAGAGCGAGGGTAATGGATAAGAAATGTATTAAACTTAGCTTATCTCTCAGCTTAAACAGTTAATTTTACTCTAAATTAAATATTTCCATACCTGACAAAGCCATTAGATTCTTCTGTTTTTAAACATTTTTCTTACCCGAGGTTTTCTGTTTTCGTTTACGTCCAATGAAATAGAACAACTTCAAACATTTTTGTGAATATTTTTTTTAGCTTACTTCCGTTGTGAAGATAAGTTTGTGCCATTCTGTTTACTGTATGTAAGTTTGTGTGCTCTGCGTAAGAACTCTTGAACAATTGCAGCTAATTACTTCTCAACTCTGTACATCAGAGGTGTATCGTGTACGAACTTCAAAGATGGCTGCAAAATTAAGCAAGCATATAAAGAGGAAATGAATTCAAAAGAAAAGTTTAGCTTCTATTTTGGTTACTCAGCAATATATCCATCATATGTGTATATAAGCTCTTCGGGGACACATGATTCATCAAAACTGCATACATAAAACATTTACTTGAAACTTTTTTTGTAGAATTTAAATTTAAATAGAGAAACTTTGTTACGCAACAAGATTTGCAATTAAACTATTCAGGAATTTGTAATTATTTTCGAGTCAAAACCATTATTATATTAAAATGTCCTACATGCTGTAATTACAAACGAATATAATTGAAATATATTTATATTGCTAAATCCAGTATCACAAATTTAACATATATTCTTGTGCTGGACAAGCAGTTATTTTCTAAATAATGGCAGGCCGTTGCAATTTGAATGTCGCTTTTTAAAAATATTTAGTTCATTAGAGACGCACGTGTTGTCTGTTGACCTGGTAAAGCACCGGTATACCATGGTTCATGAATTAAAAAAACATCCCCCTCCCTATGTAGGNCCCCTCCCTTTGTAGGAATTAACGAAACAGAATTTTCCTTTAGCTTTTACCACGTAGTGAAGAATTTCTGTAATTTGCTTTTTGTCAGCCACAGCATAACCTGGAAAACCCTGGATGAACAAAAAAATCTCTTATTTCAGAAATCATTTTCTAACACTCTCTCCTGTCCCTTGCTATAGCGAATCTATTATATTTTAGATGTAAAAATATATTTATGGACAATATTGTGTGCCAATATCTTTTCGTTCCTATTTCTCAAGGTTTTCTCCGTACATACATGTAATCCAAACAACATAAATGTTGTAGATGGTAATGTTAAACGTATTGACACGAACCATAAAAGGTATTTGTTATCCATGGTGGAACATTCGTCGCAGGTTTATAGTGAAAACTGCAAAATTGATTAATTGAAAGCAAAATTAATAAACCATTTTGGCAAAATATATAGTTTTTACAGCAAAACAACAGAAGCGAGCTTCTGTATTCACCATGTTTACAACCCGGACAAGCCATGGAAGCTGCAGTTTAAGCTGCTGCGTCAGATATGTGAAGAAAATTATGAGTAGCCATAATTTTGGAGTGGCATGCCATACAGAATTATGAACATTCGCCGTCATTGCGGTGGCCTCCATCAACCTGGAATCGGGTGAAATTAAACGCATTTGAAACACCATGTGATTTTCTATCTTTTGTGGCAAGTGGAAAGTCAACGCAAGCTGCACATGAAAAATTTAAACGTACCGTGTATTCAAATGCAAAATATTTTTGCAACGCAGTTACAAANAAATTTAAACGTACCGTGTATTCAAATGCAAAATATTTTTGCAACGCAGTTACAAATGGTTAATGTAAAATGCCCAAGCATTTAAGTTTAGGAATAACTACGAAGCACCTTACGAGAAGTGCGGACCTGTTGAACCTNAATGTAAAATGCCCAAGCATTTAAGTTTAGGAATAACTACGAAGCACCTTACGAGAAGTGCGGACCTGTTGAACCTTGCTAGATAGATGTCGTCATTGTGTGTCGTATTCACACCTGCTTGACTTAGACAGAGCTATATGTGCAACATTATCAAGTGCAACTCCCAAATGCTCCCTTCTAACATATCTACAACTTCTGATATTGTTTTGCACTCGTGTTGGGAAAATTTTGACCTAAATAAAATAACTCTATCTGGTAGTAGGGCCCATTCACCACATGGAATGATGATTCATAAGGTAAGTAGAGATACAGAGGCAATACTTAATTGAACTAATATTCCATAAACTAAACAAACCTCTACCAAGTTTTTTCAGAAAGATCATAAGCCTTGTTTTGCTTAAAAGAACAGTGAACCCGTTATTTAGGTAACAATAACATATTGTGTAAACGGAGCTCCTGTTGAAAAATTAAACAATGTTATTTCTTCTGGACTGTCTGCAGAGCAATAATAAGTAAGATAAATCAAGTACCTGGCTGGGCATTATGGCTTTCAAAATCATTGAATAATCAAGAACAGCGGAAATAATCGGCAGTGGGCTATAAACTATACACTGATTTCTTCGCCAATTACAGAATATTCCACCCGGTCAAGAAATGCTCAGGCTCGCAAAAAGATACAGAAAAACTGGACGAGCGTACGCATTCTTGCAATGTGCAATGTTATAACAAAAATCAAGGCATTTGTATTGATTTCTGGTGTTTACTATACCATTTGCTCTTATTTTAGCAGCTTAGGTAAACTGAAGATGTTTTAGTTTAATCAGGAAGTATATANGTTTACTATACCATTTGCTCTTATTTTAGCAGCTTAGGTAAACTGAAGATGTTTTAGTTTAATCAGGAAGTATATAAGTGCTTCCATTGCAAATATCATGTCTGGGAAACATTTCAACTTCATCATTCGTATAAACTACCTGCGCTACATATAACACAACGCGCATGTCGCTAAACCCGTAATATCATCATCAGTAGGACACAACACGAAGTTAGAAAATGTCCAACTTAAATTTTATTGGTGCAATAGAGATCCGTTGCCTCAAGAACTAACTGATGTTACGGTAAGCTTTGGTATCGACAATGAGGGTGAAGTTGAAGATGAGCCAGAACTAGTTAACTTAACTCACTCACTTTATGAGGGCGATGAGGAATAATGTTGGTTTAAATTAGCATTTAAGGTGAAATGCAAGCTGAAACATTTGGCACCTAAATATTGCATTACTTCTGCTAATTAAAAATAATATCACTAATATTTGCTATTGAAATTTAATCTTTCAACTTTTATAATTATTACAACAATTTATTGGAATATCTCCTTGGTTAAAGATATTTATATTTTCGTGGTAAATTTTCAAGACTATGTTTTAAAATGTCTCTAGCTTATTCTAACTTGCTATAAAAAAATTATATTATACGTGTAATAGAAACGCTAAGTGGAAAACAAAAGAGAGCTATAAAAATTAAAAACATTTAGTTTTCTTGGTTACGCTGTATTATAAAAAGGCAAAACTCGAAACAAAAAATGGATAGTAAGAGCAACAATAAAAAAAACAAATTGAAAATCTTCACAAGGGGAGGGGGGAAGTTACAGGCTGACATTCCCAACGTGTCTCACACACCTGGGCGCAACACGCACGCATCTCAGCACCACCAGACTTCGGCTTTCTACTGCAACTTCTCGCGTGTCTCTGGCATGTGGCATGTACACTAATTCCTTTGCACACAATTTACGTCGGATTTCGGCTTTCTCTGCACCTTCTCGCGTGTCTCCGGCATGTGGCAAGCACAATAATCCGTACACACACAACACACGTTGAACTACGGCTTTCTCTGCACCTTCTGGCGTATATCCGCCATGTGGCAAGCACATTACTTCGTACTCGCACAACATACGCTGGACTTCAGCTTTCTCTGCAACTTATCGCATGTCTCCGGCATGTGGCAAGCACAATACTCCGTTCACACACGACATACGCTGGACTTCAGTTTTCTCTGCAACTTATCGCATGTATCAGGCATGTGGCAATCACAATAAATCGTGCTCACACAACATACCCTGAATTTCCGTTTTCTCTGCACCTTCTCGCGTGTTTCCGGCATGTGGCAGGCACACGTCTTCGTTTATACAAAATATACGCCGTACTTCGGCTTTCTCTGCACCTTTTCGTGTGTATCCGGCATTAGGCATGTACACTTCTTCTTTTATACACAACTTACGCCGGACTTTTCTTTCTCGGCAACTTCTCACGTCATACACACACCATACTCCGGACCTCAGCTTTCTCTGCACATTATCGCGTGTCTCTGGCATGTGGCAAACACACTACTTCATACACACACACCATATCCTGGACTTCAGCTTTCTCTGCACATTCTCGCGTGTCTCTGGCGTGTGGCAAATACACTACTTCGTACACACACAACATACTCCGGACTTGGGCTTTTTCTGCANCGGCTTTCTCTGCACCTTTTCGTGTGTATCCGGCATTAGGCATGTACACTTCTTCTTTTATACACAACTTACGCCAGACTTTTCTTTCTCGGCAACTTCTCACGTGTCTCCAGCATGTGGCAAGCACACTACGTCATCCACACACCATACCCCGGACCTCAGCTTTCTCTGCACATTATCGCGTGTCTCTGGCATGTGGCAAACACACTACTTCGTACACACACACCATACCCTGTACTTCAGCTTTATCTGCATCTTCTCGCGTGCCTCCGGCATGTGGCAAGCACACTACGTCGTACACACACACACACCATACTTCGGACTTCAGCTTCCTCTGCACATTATCGCGTGTCTCTGGCATGTGGCAAACACACTACTTCATACACACACACCATATCCTGGACTTCAGCTTTCTCTGCACTTTCTCGCGTGTCTCTTGCGTGTGGCAAATACACTACTTCGTACACACACAACATACTCCGGACTTGGGCTTTTTCTGCATCTTCTCGCGTGTCTCCGGCATGTGGCAAGCACACTACTTCGTTCACACGCAACACACGCGCTCCAAAGCTTCAGTTAAAGGCATTGTACGTTCGTCAAAAATAAGGGGTACTATTTTTAACTTATGATATAATATTTGATGAATAAGTACGTTATATTTTATGGTATACTATGAGTACCAAAGAAGTACTTCTTCGATGTGGTATGTGAAAAATTACTTTTCACGTTACGTGTCCCTACTGGCTTTGTTAAGAGCCGCCGTTGCTGTACACTTTTAATGTCCAATAAATGCATCAGGTATAAGTTCTCTTCAATGATATAGAGTTAGTTAACATTATTTAAAATTTCCTGACGTGCGAATTTTGAGGTCGTTNTGTCTCCGGCATGTGGCAAGCACACTACTTCGTTCACACGCAACACACGCGCTCCAAAGCTTCAGTTAAAGGCATCGTACTTTCGTCAAAAATAAGGGGTACTATTTTTAACTTATGATATAATATTTGATAAATAAGTACGTTATATTTTATGGTATACTATGAGTACCAAAGAAGTACTTCTTCGATGTGGTATGTGAAAAATTACTTTTCACGTTACGTGTCCCTATTGGCTTTGTTAAGAGCCACCGTTGCTGTACACTTTTAATGTCCAATAAATGCATCAAGTATAAGTTCTCTTCAATGATATAGAGTTAGTTAACATTATTTAAAATTTCCTGACGTGCGAATTTTGAGGTCGTTAAATCTTATTGTATCTCAGAAACAACGTACTAATACAAACCGAATATTGTTAAGTAGCAGTGCATATATTTTTGACTAATCCATTGACCTCTTCGTGCCAACCATTTTGTGATAGGGCTACCGGAAAAATTAAGCATATGCTCTATTCTATTACATGAATTGCAATATGCGTTGCCCCTAAATTTGGTACTTAGGAAATAAACTGAGAGACTAAATAATTTTTATAATGATGACCAAAATTACACTTCTCAAAAATGGTCACCACGGAAATGTTTTAGCGCTATGTTATACTGTATATTGTTGATGTAGTTTAACACACATATCTGTGTGAACTGAGTCAATATCGATGGAAAATAATTTTTACAACAACAATTTTTTCTGAACCTATTTTCGAAGTAAAAATACTGTAGAAATTGGCAAAATAATAGGNATAATTTTTACAACAACAATTTTTTCTGAACCTATTTTCGAAGTAAAAATACTGTAGAAATTGGCAAAATAATAGGGTTAGTCTATTTATCTGAGTATCTTAACACTTTTTGAATAAAACTTTTGAAAACTCACCCGATGTATGGCGTGTTTCGTTTTTTCGTAAATATGTCAAGTACCTCAAACGATGTATACTTCTGTTAACATTAATGTACCTAAATATTGGTTGTATTGAACTTTAACTTATATAATATCTATAAATTATTATATTTTATGTATTACTGATTTGAATAAAAGAGACAAAAATAAGAGTGTTGGTTATGTTCTTTAATAGATAGTTCTAATGCTGAATATTATCAAACTTGGTGCACAACAATGTGGTGCGTCGNTGTTGGTTATGTTCTTTAATAGATAGTTCTAATGCTGAATATTATCAAACTTGGTGCACAACAATGTGGTGCGTCGTTCCTTTGGTGTATTTTCTAAACTTAGTTAAGCTTTGTTAGCATGAAACAGAGGAATAGACTGGAAGTATAACTTTAGCAGGACTTCAGAAATGTTGGAAGTAACCATGCATGGNTGAAACAGAGGAATAGACTGGAAGTATAACTTTAGCAGGACTTCAGAAATGTTGGAAGTAACCATGCATGGAGTAGTAACCATGCATGGAGTATGCATAGTTCTTCTTATTGTACAGTAATTTTGCCAGATTTAATATTAGAGGAACATCNAGTAACCATGCATGGAGTATGCATAGTTCTTCTTATTGTACAGTAATTTTGCCAGATTTAATATTAGAGGAACATCTAGAGTATTTTTTCTTCGACACTATGAAATTTACGCACATAACGCAATTCTAATATCAGTAATGTTGGTTGTATCTTTCTTTGGTAATATAAATTAAAGAAACATGCTAAATGTATATGTGTTATAAATACAACACATTTTCAATACTTTTACTTCTATCTCTACACCATGTAAACTTTCACACCCTATTTTTGGCCAAATATGAATTAATGTGACCAGACATGACTAGATGTAGCGGACGTGATTATTTAACACATAATAGGGATATGTCACTCATGTATAACTGAGCAAGACCAGTTGTGATAAAATATGAAAGACAATAACTAAACGTAACCAAACATGACCAAACATAAGAAAATATGTCTAAATGTGATTCACCGTGACCATAAAGGAAAAAACATAACATTTACAAACATTTTTGTACCAAAATAATATAGAAAATTATTAAATACAATGTATAACAAAAAAAAAAAAAAAACAGGATGTAAGACTACTCCTGAACAAAATTTATCATCAAACATTACAAAATTACCAGATATGACCAAATGTGACTTAATATCACCACAATGTCAAAATTTGACGACATATTGCAGAAAATAGCAGAATGGGCCCAAATACAACTTAACGAAAGCAAATTTAATCACAGGCGATCAAATATGACTCAACACAACTGTCTGTATCCGAGCATGATCAATCGTGATCTTAGGTGGCATGTAAGCAAACATGCCCAAATATTACTATTCAGAGTAAATATGACCAAAAGATCAAACATTTAAAAATTAACTAAACATTATCAAACACGACCAAAACAGATGTTTGACCAAAACAAACCATATACGACAAAACATAACCAAATGTGATGTGATGTAAACAAATGTGACCAATAGGTCAAAAGTAAGTTAATATAAAAATAAAATGGAATATAAAGTACCATTACAGAATAACTCTTAACGTAACCAATAGTGGTATAATATAAAGACCAAATATGATAAAACAGAACCGGATGTGATAAAACATTTTTTTTAACGGGGGTGTGATGTGTTAAAATGTAAACAAAAATTACAAGGCGTGGCTACGTAATATGAGATGAAATCTAAATTATGTAACAAAGTTAAATATCCAGAAATTTGACCAGAAATCGCAAAATCAACAAAACGTTGTGACACATGGTCCAATGCGAAAAGCGTTACAAAACGTGTCTCAATTCATACAAATGTAATAAAACATTACCGAATGAGAAAAATTGTATCCAAATGTCACAAATTGAGACTTATGAGTCCAAAATTATTGAATATTAGAAGGTGGCCAAATGTAACCAAACACAAAATGTACTGGAAGTGGTTGTATGTAAACAAATGCGTTCAAATATGAACAGACAAGTTCAAATGTAAATGACTGTGACTGAATGAGTCATAACACAGACAAAACATTAACAGACAATAAAATATGGGACTAAGCATGTATAGACATTAGCAAGTGTTTAAACAATTTAAAAAAATGTGTTCACCATTACCATACAGACAAAACTAAATGTTATTAAATTCACTCATTTGTAAAAAAAAAAAGTGATCACCATAAACGAATCAACCGAGTACAACGAAGTTTGCCACACAGTGTCCTCATAGCCCGAAATGTATCCCGTTAGAGTTTAATGTGGGTTGCTTGCGCGGATTTGTTACAAGAGGGCATACACATCTATCCGTCATTCATAGCTCTAATACACAAAATAAGGCTTTAGTAGCAGTGTGAGCCAACAGCCAAATTCAATGAACACGCAGTAAGCCTCAACGGCGCATTCGACATGCCTTTGCCGAGCTGGATAAGCCTGAGAGAGACCGGATTTTCAGCCTCCGAGAGAAAGGTTGGATGTTTTGGTACATTACTCACAACTGGAACCGTTCTGCCTACACTGTGAGTCAGTGTTGGACGCAGTGGGAACAGGACGGTACACACACCTGTCGAGAAGGCTCGGGTTGACCCCAGCGGACCACCAGCAGGGAGGATAGTACNGGGAACAGGACGGTACACACACCTGTCGAGAAGGCTCGGGTTGACCCCAGCGGACCACCAGCAGGGAGGATAGTATCGTCGTGCGACAGGTTGTAAGCACTCTACGGGCGTCGTTGCGCACCATCCAGGTACATGTCACGGCAGATATGGGGATACGACCACATACAGANGGCAGATATGGGGATACGACCACATACATACAGCAAGCAGACGTTTGCCATTATTACCTGAGCATCACCGAGCATGTGTGATCTTCTGCCGGGAACTTACAGCATGGCAACTTGCGGATTGGCGACCACTGGGGTTCAGCGACGAATTACAGTTCTGTCTGGATACAGACGACCACCTAATTCGAGTCTGGTGACGTCCTGGCCAACGCCGTGATCCACGTTTCATTGTGGAGGAACATAATGCCCTAGCAAGAGGTGTTAGTGTGTGTGGTGCCATTTCCTGCTATTCCCGCACCCCAGTGGTAGTGATTAAAGGAACATTTACGCCACGGCGATACGTTCAGGAAATTCTGCGACCACGTGCGCTCCCCTTCCTGGTGTATATTGATAACCCCTGCTTTCGTGATATCAACATTCTTCCTTAGTGAGTAAGGTCCGCAGACCTCTCACCAATTGAGAACGTTTGGGACCATATTAGACGGTAACTTCGGCCAGTAGAAACAACGGCGGATTTGGAGGATCAGTTGCGCCAGCTGTGGTACATTTTTCTTCTTAAGGACATCCGACTTCCGTATTCCTCCGTGCTGAGTGGAAAAATGTAGTGTTTTCGGACGAGTCTCGTTTCAACCTATCCTACAGTGATGGCCGCATGCATATTAGACGGTACCGTGGTGACCGTAATCTGGCAGCCTGCATTGTGAAGCGGTATAGCGGACAAACGCCAAGTGTGATGGTTTGGGGTTGCAATTGGATACAAAATGCTATCTTGACTCGCACATAGTGAAAGCAATCTTAACAGTAACCTCTACATCGGCGAAGTTATAGAGCCTGAGGTAGTACCCCTGATTCAAGCGACTCTACATGCTATATTTCAGCAGGACAATGCCCGGCCACATGTGGCGAAGAATGTGCAAGCCTTCTTCAATGAACGACGGGTACCTCTGCTTCCCTGGCCTGCACGTTCGCCTACCATGTTGCCCTTCGAACATGTTTGGGATATGGTTGGTCGAAAACTTGTTAGTCACAGTCCTCTAGCAATCGCTATTGATGCTTTGTGGACTGGCATACAAACCACGTGGAGGGAGATTCCCCAGGTACATATCCAGGTCCTCTTTGATTCCATGCCACGACGATTAGCACGTGAGGGCATCACACAATACTGAATTCCCAAGGACAGATACCATATACGATTCTGTAATCCTAATCAATTGTGTATTGTCATGTACCTAATATGTAGTATAAAGTTCATTTCAATAACATGTATCATTCTTGATGTTGCAATTTTACAAACATGAGTGTTTATATATAGGCCTATATATATATATATATATAATGTATACGAAAAATTAAAGTTTTTCTATACTTATTTATCATCACGCTTTCAAGTGAATTAACTTCAATAGTTCTTTGACATTCGCTTGTAAAACCGGTAAAAAATGCATGGCACCAAAATTTTACACAATTTTCTAAGACAGACAATATTATTAAGCCACACAAGATTCACATAGATCCTAGATTCATGAAGAAAGTCCAGTTTACGTAGCCAAAAAAAAATGCTTATTACATTGGGCTTTCGTTGAGCACTGAGTGTTTTTATTTTATTGAACAAACATATATATTCAGACTATCACAACGGTAAACTTTCAATCTCTACTGGATTTCAGTTCTGTTAATGTCTTGTTTTAACAAAGAAAAGTTGGCAGAATGCAACCGTAAAGTGATTGAATGTTTTCTTCCCCAGAAAACCGTAAATGGNTTTCGTTGAGCACTGAGTGTTTTTATTTTATTGAACAAACATATATATTCAGACTATCACAACGGTAAACTTTCATTCTCCACTGGATTTCAGTTGTGTTAATGTCTCGTTTTAACAAAGAAAAGTTGGCAGAATGCAACCGTAAAGTGATTGAATGTTTTCTTCCCCAGAAAACCGTAAATGGNGTTTTAACAAAGAAAAGTTGGCAGAATGCAACCGTAAAGTGATTGAATGTTTTCTTCCCCAGAAAACCGTAAATGGCTGCATAATATGGTAACAGATATATCGCAATTCAGAATATACCTGTCAGGACACTCGTCCCAGAATGTGTTGTTGGCTCTTCGAAAGCGGAAACATTTATTAGCAAGTTCAAAATAATTCTGAAAATAACGTCAACTTCGTTCTTGTTAGCTACATATNGAAAGCGGAAACATTTATTAGCAAGTTCAAAATAATTCTGAAAATAACGTCAACTTCGTTCTTGTTAGCTACATATGAAGTAATACAGACCACTGGCAAATTTCTCAGTCTGTGAAAGCCAATAAGACGCGTCGTGAAGCAGCTGAATTGACNGAAGTAATACAGACCACTGGCAAATTTCTCAGTCTGTGAAAGCCAATAAGACGCGTCGTGAAGCAGCTGAATTGACGGGAGGATTTCTCGGGGCCTTTTTCTGTTATTAGCCGGGTTCTATTGGATCTGCAGAACGTGGTCGCAAAGTCCGAAGATTTCAAGAAAGGATCAACTCAGCTGGGGAAGTTCCTGTTATTGGGTTTTTATCATCCTTTGTTCCCAACTGCCGCCTACTCCTTTCTTTCCCGATCGCACCACGTGATTTTGGAAACCTCATCAATCACGACCGCCCCTCTTCCCCTTGGCCCTCCACTGCCGAGCTCCTCGAACGAGGAACAAACAAGAAGAAAGGAGCCGACGGGGAAAGGAGAAAGAGAGAGAATGACGAGGGGGATAAGGAACTGTGGTGCGAGAATACATCTAGATATATATTCGGATCGGCCGCGCTCGCAGCGCTTGAAGTGCGCACATTGAATTATACAGCAGCAGAGGATGTAAGGCGGAAGAACTCTCTAATCATTATCTTGTCAGGTTGATCAGCATACCGCATAACCGGGGGCGGTAGATTGATTGATGGCTTCCACATGCAACAGACTACTTGTCGAGAGACCTGCCGCCTGTCTTCCGCAACGTCGACCCTTCTGCGTCGCTTCGTTCAAGCTTGCATCTCCACGGAACTCCACAGAATATGCGATCTTCTACGTTATATTTTCATGACAGCAGCGCATTATTCCGTTTTCTTGGACACAGGAATTTTAAGGTATTTTGCTCTGCCACTTTTCCCAGTTCCCCGCACAGCCTTCTACCATAGCTAATTCTTCATTATTTTACTACGCTCTTTCTTGATAAGCGTTGTTTTCTTTTCCTGGTAATTTCCGTTTCCAGAATCGCTTAGGTGTTATATTCCAGCCAAAGGTTACAGGTCGAATGGCTGTTATCCAGTGATGTGTGCGCCGTTTCTAATCTTCATGATAAAGTTACGCTCAACTCCTTCCTCAATCAGGTTATTGACATATACACCTGACGATTTAATAAACAAAATTGAAATAAATTTTAACTTTCATTAACTCTTATCAATCCTAACTGGAGATTTTTCCCAGGCATTCCGTTTGCCTAATATATTTGAATATCATGCAAGCCTCGTCTCACTTTTCTTCGCTTTAACTAGCTCCATACTGCAGGATGTTTCCACGCCCTACTTCCCACTTTCACCCAGTGGCACACCTGGGAGCAAACACTACGACTCATGACGCATCACAAGAATAGGTGTAAAGGTAGGGGAGGTCATATGTGGACGGGAGAACTATAGGTGTGCCAGTTCCTTAATTTTTACGATTTTCCTTGGGCTGGAAATGAAAATTTTGCTGTTAAAGCAGCAGTGTTATTTCCAGACACACATTAGCGAAAATTCACAAAGGAGTGGGGGCTAGATGAAAAAATTAACTGCACGCGTTCTCCGTCCTCCTGTAAGAAAATTATTAGCGTTGTGGCTTTAGCATGGAACCGCGCCACCTCTCGTGGGTAGTCGTCTATTTGTTAAGTATTACNCCAGTTCCTTAATTTTTACGATTTTCCTTGGGCTGGAAATGAAAATTTTGCTGTTAAAGCAGCAGTGTTATTTCCGGACACACATTTGCGAAAATTCACAAAGGATTGGGGGCTAGACGCCAAAATAAACTGCACGCGTTCTCCGACCTCCTGTAAAAAAATTATTAGCGTTGTGGCTTTAGCATGGAACCGCGCCACCTCTCGTGGGTAGTCGTCTATTTGTTAAGTATTAAGGAATTATAATATGACTGCCAGTATCGAACAGCGCACTTCTGTCGCATACATGACACATTGCACAACTACAACCATCATGCTTGGTGGGAAGAATGCATTAGTTTGGTGTTGCCAATGATGGGAATTAATTGCCATATTATTTAAGAGGCACGGCTCCTCG
Source organism: Clitarchus hookeri (assembly GCA_002778355.1). Lineage (NCBI taxonomy): Eukaryota > Metazoa > Arthropoda > Insecta > Phasmatodea > Phasmatidae > Clitarchus > Clitarchus hookeri. The sequence continues at coordinate 42,951 of NQII01001161.1, forward strand.
TAGGTAATACGGCTGTTGGCAGCCTGTGATTTTATTTCCATAGCATATGTCTGAGACAAGAAGAGGAAAGATTTCCCATCACCGATGTTGCCAATAATTTATTGAAATCCCTCTAACGTAGCAGTCTGTACTTTCACGCCTTTATGAAGGTCGCGAAGAAAATTAATTTATGGTTCAGATGGAAATATATAATAGTTTACTCGTAAAAGCAACTGGTAACAAAACAGTTTTTGGTTGTAGTGAAGTATTTAATTTATTTATAGTTGTGATTACAACCTGCATTTTTTTCTATCTTATATCATAAACGATAAAAAAATTATATTAAGTAAAACATTTTAAGGTATTAGGAATATTAGTCTTATGCATTCGTGGTTAACATATGATTTATAATGACAGAGTCTCGTTGTATTTATTGTGTTAAAATTTTTTTTAATATTTTAATGATTTACTNTAATTTTTTTTTAATAATTTAATGATTTACTCAGAACTGTTTAAAACTAAACCATTACTTTCTATTTAATAGGTCTATTATTTCTATGGATTAAGTATTGTAAATAACTGAAACTTACAGTTAACCAAAATGTTATTGTTTATGTGAGAGCTTAGCTCCTCAGGTCAACTGAGCCAACTATTTTTAAGTTAAGAATCCTTATTGGATGTTTTTAACCATCAAAGCAAATGTTCCGCACAGCCAGGAGTTGTTAGTGACTTAGTGACTCCCGGCCCTGGAGAAAGTATGAGAAGAGAATACACGCTATCAATACAGAATACCACACCACACTTTTCTTTGCGTAATGTGCCTATTGCCACAGCGAACATTCTTCATGTCCAACCAATAACAGATGGTGCAGAACTTATGAGGATGTTGTTTAATTATTTTGAAAGGCACACTTGTATTGTGTAGGGGCCAAAGGTGCACAGTACGTAACCTCCATGCACCCAGGTTCAAGCTCTCTTTCGTACTGTTCATAACATGGCGTATAGTCTAACGTTCGCCTCCCTAACTTGCATGGCTTAGTTGAGTTGAGAGATTTGGGCGGCACTTAACGAGGCCTCGAGAGCCGAAGGCATGGCTTAGCTAAGCTTACCCAGCAAGTAATCGAAGCGGTAGTTATGTGTGAATTTAATTAACTTCACTTCGAATTTCTAGTCCCACTGTTGCTTAGGACGTTGACTACGACCCTGACCAACCAACAAACTCGTAGAGACCAAATCTAAAGTTTTCTACTAACAAGGGTCCGCCTCCCCCACCGTAGATTTTAAAATCTGGTAGAAAATTTTATAACAGGCTTAGAGATCACGAAAGCCGTGACCGAAATAAGTTCGAAAGCTAGAATTTACTTAGATAATCGTATTGAACAGTCTGATTTTATGTTTTTATTGAGTCGAAATTTGTAAATATTTGTTAAGTATGGTGACTGACAAAGCCAATCGTCGCAGAGGTATGTAACACTCATCGGAATTGATGTTAAGAAAGGGACGCTAGTTGTAAAAGATGCAAGTATGACGAACCATTGTGCTCGTAGTACGATGGGACGTATATTGCTGCTTGGAGTATAACATGCGGTATCACTGTGACACGTACCATTTACTTGGACAACATCGACGTAACACGAATGACCGGGAACCTCCTCATTATAGCCTGTGGTTAGCTCTCTAAATGTTGAACACTTGTGAAAGCTTTTACTATCATATAAGTTCTGGCCACTTAAAGATTAACTTTACCGTGGGCGTGGAACTGACCAAGTGGCATAACAAAGTTTTTAAAAGTTAAAATACGATCTTATGATCCCGTTTGATACTTTAATGGGTGTAAACTAATAGATGTGATCACCAAATAAAACTGATACTCTAAAAAGACATGAAAACTTACTGACCTAAAGTGTGACCAGGCCTTAATTGGACGGCCTCGCTGATAACACCTTCAAACATTAAATTCTAGGACCAGGACACAGGATGTGGTTGTCGAAACACTCTGCGATAAGCAGCATCCTCTTCACCGGCTCGTAGGTCGGCCCGATACTTGCAAAACGCGCCCGATATAGGACAATTTAATGCAATGAGCGTCGTCTTTTGTGATCGGAGCCTCGGACCAAGAAGACGTCTGGAGACGGAAGTGCCCGGCAGTCTGCAGCTACAAGAAAAAGTTGGGGATTCTCCAATTAGGCTTTTAAAGTGAGCGTGGCTTAGTAATATCCCTTGGGTAAGAGTTCTAACATCTTGGTAATTTGCTTAGGGCTACTCCCGAACAGATGCAGTAATGTATGCAATACATTGTTGTTTTATTATCTTTAACGTTCAATAAACCCACAAGATATTCCGTTGTGCTCAAACTAACTTCCGAGTTATAATCGGCTATCTTCCTGTAGCCTCTCTAAGGTACAATTGAAATAATTCATACAGAATAACAATTGATATGTTCTTCGTAATGAGCTATCGACAATACTGTTGACATGCCGACATCAAAATGTATCCATTTAACATGCAGATTCAGTTTGAAAGGAACTGGCGAATTGAATTTGGGTGGCAGCTGGACCACAACTGTCCTCATATGTGGACCATTCCCGCAAAATGCTAGTTGTTAATCATGGTCCCTCTTGTCTACACCCTTCCACAACAAAAGTACATCTGGAGGAGGCCTTACGTACGTTCACTAAGCTAAAGAAGCGTTACGCTGACCCCGACATTAATTTACGAACAGCAACAACAAAATCAAAAACGCATAAAACACCAATAAATGTAACACTAGAAAACACAAATACATTCTTTAAAAAGTAAACATTTGATAAGCAGAGGCCACCTCGAGGACACAAGGGGAACGGATGAGAAGCGGATTACAACACACGCATGAAGGTGCGCGAAGACTGGACCGGGCCAGATGACGTCACTGCGCTATGGAGCCACAGCTGGTTGCCTGTAAGTTGAGGACTTGAGAAGAACCTAACTGTTTTCACTTTCTCGCCGTTTTATCTTCCGCAGCCCCATGTGCAACACTTCCACGGATATCATGCCTGGCATTCGTGCATCGACCATGTTTTGATACCAAATTATTTGAAGTCGACGTACTTTGCAAATATGTCAATTCTTATTTAGTTTATAGGAAATAAATTCAAAACAGTTTTATTAACTATCAACACAAACTTCACTATTTGAATGGGCTGTTGTGGGGGAATCAATGCCCACATCATCTTGGATGTAAGACGTTTTTGTTGTAATCTAGCAGTTTTAAATATGTATTATGTTTTAAGGATCGATAGTAGATATTGAAGTCGGTGGTGCTTGCCTACTTGTTAGAATTTGTAAGTCAGTGATCGTCTATCAGTGAAAATCGCCTGTTTGTTCTCAGAAGTTCACAGTTATAATATAATAGATGTAGCGAAGCTGTAACGATTTAGTAAATTTGGGGGAACCGAAATTGGTTACTCTCCGATGTGAGTGTAGTGTGTTAACACTTATTCAGTTAGTTGTAAACTTAATAAACTGTTACATTGACAAACGTTGGTCTTTATTCTCTTCGCAGCGACTGTAGCGCGAACTCTCGCGAAGGCGAAACGGGTTCGATACACGGCGAGGTCACTCCCGGATTTTCGCACATGGGAATCGTGTAGGACGATACCGCTGGTCTGAAAGTATTCTCGGGTATATCCAGTTCCCCCTGCCCTTGCATTCTGGGGCTGCTACATTGTCTACTACGCTTCGACCTCATTGGCTTCCAAGCTCTCGCTTTTAACAGCCGCCCAAACCTCTTCACTTCACACTCGACACTCTGCTCTCTGTTACTTCAAAGAGAACATCGTTATCGCATTAACTCATTTTAACTGACCACCCAGAGAGAGTCAGATTCTACAGTTATTACGGCCATTGCGCAGTCGGTTGGTGCACCGGTGGTCTGGGGTGCGGGAAGTTCTTTGTTCAAATCCCAGGTAAGACATGGGTGTTAATTTAAGTTTAAGTTATATCATAAGTTAATTTGTAAGCCGTCCCCTGATAAGCATTTAAACATATCAGCGGAGGACGTTAAAAAGCCTTATACAAAACATTATAAACACAGTTATTCCAAAGGACTTCTTGATTTGGAAGTTACGGTTTTCAAAACCATAATCTGAAAGCAATCAGTTGGAAACGAAAGATACAAAATAGATTTTTCAAACCATAGATGAACAACTATTTATATAGTTCCCGCAATACCTAGCCATTTCGCGCTATTTTGTAAAGTCAGCAAGAATTTTCGTATCCTTTTCATTAAGATATCCGTAAATATCACCAACTGTGAATTGGACGTATGTCAAACGTTTACATATAATACATTTTCTGGATTAGTATCAGTCATTCTGAAAATACGTTGGGTTCATTGTATTATGCTTGCATCGGCAGTATTTACAATGCTAAAAGAATATGTCAAACAACTCTCAATGAAAGAACAATATAATTTCAAGTTGCGTTCCGTCTCAAATTTACAATCAGTTAGTTTTGCACGTAGGGTAAAATGGGGTAGAATGCGCATGTGAGATACGCAATGCCATTCTACATGTTCCAGCATTGGACAGCTTTTCTGACAGTAGCATTATAAAAAAAGGCATGGGTAAGAATATAAGTTAGAAAACTTTTAATGTACATATCTTGAAATATTTCTACCCTCCATCTACCCTAGTTTTGATGCAACTGTAATATACTTGAGTTGGTTGGAGAATTTGGTTAATTAAAAGTGTGGGTATGTTAAAAAAACCAAATGCACACAAGCACGTGCAGAAGTTTGAAAATTGTATTGGTGAAGTGCGAGTCAATTATGGAGACATACGCACAAAACGAAAATAGGTCCACCTGCTATTTCGCCTTTAGTTTTGAATAAAAGCGCGTTTATGATTTTTAATGTTTGGCATTACCATAACCAGCTCAGGTGCACTGTTAAAGATATCCGTATCAGTACGAAAGATTTTACGGAAAACTGCAGAAAATATACGGAAACGCAATCCGTAATGACGATAAACGGAGCTGACTCCGTAAATGCAAACTAAATAAAGTCTCCGTATTTTTCATTGCTTCGAGTTTCGGGAACGAACAATGCCGAGTCCACACGAATCTTTCTTCACCACTGCAAACCAGAAGATTATTGTTTCTGCGGCAGTTAGGTTTTCCACGCTTCTATAAGACCTAGTCATTCAAACATCAAAAAGCAGCATCATTAGTCTGTAACATTTAGCAACACTTAACATACACTGACTTTAATAGAAGCTGGAAAATGTTGCTTATCTCACTGTAGTAAAATTATGAAAATTTATCTCGAAAACCTACGAGTAATTGTAGTAAGTGGTTTGAGTACTGAATTTTTTACTTTTGACCCGGGTTTAAATCTCGTCCAAGTATAAAATATTTAAACTTTTTTACATAACTTTTCATACACAGTAGAACACCCGCATAGCATAATATTTTTATTGCCTCCTTTTTGAAACTCGAAGTGCAAAAAAACTAACGGAGATGTTCCATGAAATCACGGAAAGTTCTGTGAAATTCACGGAAATTTCTGTGAAATTTACGGAAATTTCTGTGAAATTTACGGAAGGTTAAATTTGGAAATTCAACATGTCCGTAATTATACGGAGAGTTTATAGACACTTCTCCAAAAATTGTTACATGCACTTATTCCGTAAAATAAAGGAGAAATTCTTGAACAGCGTTCGCATGTCCCTGGTCGTACAAGACGTGCAACTCTGGACAAGGCGCGTCTCGCATCGCACGCTGTTGATATAACTTAAGTGAACGTGACTTGACAGGCGGTCATTTTGATGAAGGATGCTGTGGAAGGAATGAGAGGACTGCTGCTGTGGCGGGCGAGCAGGTCGCGCTCATGATGTATGGCGGAGAAGTCTGGCTGCCGGCAGCGCGGTACGATGTCCGCGGATCCCGTGGCCAAGGCCAATGTTAACGTCTGGAGCAACGGCGCGGGGTGGCAGAAGGATGGCTAGGAGCACCGGCATGATTAATGGTTCCAGATAACAGATACCGAGTTTCCTTCGCAGCACGTGGCGGAAGTTTGCTCAAGGCAGCGCTGCAGCTTCCATCCGGAGGAGTTGTTACTCGACAAGGGCGGAAGAAACGAACTCATTTCTTTGAAGAAAAAAACAAACACTCCAGGATTCAGCTGTAAACAACAGCAAATCATGGCTCCTGATTCCCACCAGGATCTGTTATGAGAGATGAACCTGTGAGTCCTTTCAAAGAGTCCGTTCGGATATGTGCTGCCTATACTCTGCTCGTGAGTTGGTGGTGCACGATCAATCAAAGAATTTTCAAATCAACTTTTTGGAAAACTTCGGCCCTCTTCTGCATCTACGTTACTGGAAATACACGCTGGAGTCATTTCAATAATTCAGTTACGAAAAGTATTTTATTGCTTTAACTTTTTACTGAAAATATGAGGTTCCAAAGTGTCACCACTGTAATTGGTTGATTTTATAAAGCTACTTTCCGTGGAACGAGAGGCTTATAAATCGGGATTCTGTGTGTGTTTAGATAGGCAATTTTTGTATTCCCCCACTTCAATAACTTTTTAGCCGTTGGATATGTTGTACACATTTTGTTAATATGCCCCTAACGGTTGTCAAGAAGCAACATTTCATAATATCACACCTGTATTTGTAAAACTCTGAGTGCCGTTATCTCAGTGCATAAGTATAGCTTCATCAATCCGTGATATATCAATCCTCGTGTATTTCGTTATGGCAATGTAACCTCTAATAACTTCCACCCCATATATTTAAATTACTCGTCCTAATTTTTACTATATGATACCTAAACACCCTTGCTGTATGCACTGTTAGTGGATGTTCTTCGTTTAAGTACATCATTTACAATATATTTAAGTTGCGAGACACAGCGATTCAAGCTAAGTTAATAGTTAACGAATTTCACAGTTTTTTCGATTCCATTTGGGGTTAATCTTTCCAGGCAGCAATATAATAACGCATGAAATAGGTCATTACAACAATATTTCAAGGTCAAGTTCACACACAGGTCATTCGAGAGCTGAAGAATAACAGTTTACTCATTTCTTTCCAAGGTGCCTTATTTCCAGCTGGAAACTAGTTTCAATTGCAATCATTAAAATCATATTTCTGTTCATGAGATATAGATAAGGCACAAACGGTTTTAGCAGTTGCGCATGCAAGGAGTGGCAATTAAATTGATTAGTTTTCCAGAAAAATGTAGTTTTATCATGTTGAGTCCCACTAATTGCACGCTAGGTGAGCCCAAGACTGCCCATAACTTTAGTTGTTACGTACAAGATCGACATGAAATTTGATGCGACTAAAAATATCACACCTAGCAATGTTTTTCGTTGCTCCATGCGAACTACGAGGTCGCTTTTTCCCATGAATTACAACAACTTCGCCATGATATTCGGCGGTTAATATCTGTGAACATGGGCTTCCCTTACAAACACAGATGTTTCGTAAATGCAATCTCATTTAAAGAATATTCAGCCTATGTACAGGCGCGGTTGTTGCAACTCTCAGGAACGTAAAATCAAGGAGTTATGTGTTCGTCCACTGAATGTAATACCAGGCAATGTTAAGCAAGAGATAAGTAAAACGCATTATATTTCCAGTATTCACAAAGAACCACGTTGTCATAATCTCTTAGCTACCAGGCATAAGACAATTGTGAAAGAAATGTATTTTCTCTTCACGCATACAAATTTCCCGCTTCCCCTCAACCTCACACCGTCCCTTCTACTAAGAATTTTAATGTGGTTAGGTAATTCTGGATATACATTTTTTTTGCCAATTGTGGCGTTAATGGCTTGGTGACAATAATTAAAAATCCTGTTTGTGTCACAATTACGATGAACTCGTCACGATATGCTGTCGAAGATTTTCAGTAGTGCAGTAATAATTATCATGTTCGGGTTGATTTGAGCCCGTTTGAAGGCAACGTTAGAAAAAAGTTCTTGCCTCTCTCTATTTGCAAAATGGACACATTTATTGGCATACTTCGGTTACGTTGGCAGCAATGAAATAAAAGTATAATAATATTTTAACGTGGTATAAATCATGTCCCGTTTAAATAAGAAATTATTTACATTTATCCTTTTGCTTGTTTATGCATAAAAAATTAAAAACCGGCGCTATGAGAACATAACAACCTCAATAGCGTTGCGTTTGCACCTGTTAGACACTATACAAATTGGACAAAAAGTATACGAAAAGCAAGGCTTTACAGAGAGCTCAACCTCGAACTGCCTATACAAAAAATACAAGTATTTTCTGTTTCTGCTTACTACAGTAACCATTTTAAGGTGTTTTCATTTAATACCACTTTATACTAATCTAACGGCATGACATATTCTCGAATATTACTTCCACTATATGCATATAGAATCGTTACATGAGATTTCATTATTGAAACTTGAATTAATTAAGGAAAGTGAACAAATGGACTATTTCAATTTATGAATAACTCATAAAATTTTGGATCGATTTGAACATAAACAAATGTATATTATTTACAATAAGCACATGACCATACATACAGTGTTTATGGAAGGACTTAAGTATTCATGAAAGAGTTGAACTCACAATTGCAAATCAATGTACTCAGTGACTTCAGAAACAACCGCAGATTCCATTATTTAGCACATCCTGATTGGCTAATTAACAAACTGTCACAGCAGCTAATGACGTGGAGTAATATACTTTCGTATAGATGAACAGGGAATATTGAAGAACCTTAGAAACTTGTTCCTGTATTCACTGATGAAATTCCCATTCACTGATTTAGATCTAAGTATGTGTTTGATCTGGAAGACGATCAAGTAGAGGAAGTGTACAAACCTGGCTTGCCTCTTATAAAAATTCTTAATTCGCTAAAGATAAATTGAGGAGCATCTTGAGAACAAGATTGTGTTTAATAATTCAAACAAATTTTACACTGCTCAAAATTAGGGTGTATTGTTTATTTCTGTAATTATAGTGAATTGTAAGAGACTCATGACTCAAAAAATTATTCTTGTAATTTTATTTTACTTTTAGTGGCATAGTGTGTGCTAATTTAATAAAATTCTTAGATTTTGTGATCATTATCTCAATTTTGGGATTCAAACGCTTTGAAGTAGAAGAAAATGGCACCGTTTCTGTGGACGAAGCGTTCGCTTCTCTGAAAATATTGGCTGCATCTTTTGCTGGAACGGCTGTATTTTATTTCATAAGCTGTTCCCGGTAAAGCGAGAACTTTTCAAACAAGGCATCGAAAAATATTACTTCTCGTAGCTAAGAATATCCTATATTACACAATGGTATGTAGGTTGCTTGTAAAGTTGGCAGCGTAATAATAAAAATATTTCTTCAAGCTTGACGTTGCATTGCGAATATAATGTTTAAATTTATATCCTTCGAAGTTAGTGTTCCTTTTATTATACATATTAGAGTTCAGATTATCATGTTCATACACATTTACAATCCTATACTCCATGCATGGTTACTTCCAACTATTCTGAAGCCCTGAATATTCCTCCGTCTTATGTAAACAAAGCTTAACCGAGTCTAGAAAATTGCACCGCAGGGACAACGCACTGTATTCGCGGGCACTCAGTTCAACAACAGCATAAGACCTTTTTCTAAATAGGCATTACCAACACACCCACAGTCTGCCTTTTTTGAATTCATATTAGTTATAAATTAAATATAAATACTTATAGATAAAACAGAAGTAAAATTTCATTTGAACCTAAAATGAGATATTTTCATGTTAACAGAAGTGTAAAACGCTTGTTACATGTCAATATTGAGGAAAGAATCAAAAAAATCATACGCGGGCTGATTTTCAAAGGTTTGATTCAAAAAG
>NQII01001161.1:53114-65980 GCA_002778355.1 Clitarchus hookeri
CCGGAAACCCCGTCCGTGACACCACGTCGTTCAGCATGCACTTCTGCAGTAGCTTGCACCCGTACAGGAGCATGGTGGAGGAGGAGGGGAGTAACTCACCTAGCGGCTGCAGAAAGTCACACATTCCCTTGCTAGCTTAGTACCCATTCGATCCTCACGGCAGATTTTCTCTTTCGATTGCGACGAAAAAACCACACGAACTTTGCATTACGTCAGCCCGCGAAGAAATTCAAAGCTTCTGAAATTGTTCAGCATGAATGCCTCTCCTCTTTTCTAAATTTACAACTATGGGTGCGCATCGACGCCAAGTTTAACCTGAGTTAATATTTATTTTACTCAGATTGGAAACAGAACGTGAAATTTTATGGGAGAGTTTGGCATAGGGAAAATTTCCGCCGCTAGTTGCGCANAGAGTTTGGCATAGGGAAAATTTCCGCCGCTAGTTGCGCAGTGTTCCAAATGACAACCTTTGATTAAAATTTTAAGCTACGCGAATTAAAATGAGAAAGTTGTAATTTTTTTACGAATTTATATTTTATTTGATTTCTGATTACAAATATCCTTTGTTGTTGACTTTTACGTTACGCTAGGCCAGTGTATACCTGTGGTTGCAAATATCGGACGTGCGAAATTTATATTTTTTAACCATAAACTGTTTTTATGATGAAATTAATTATNCCTGTGGTTGCAAATATCGGACGTGCGAAATTTATATTTTTTAACCATAAACTGTTTTTATGATGAAATTAATTATTTGAAAGTCATGTCTATCACAACTTTGAACTTTGCCTTAGGTGTTCGGAACACAATTGCGAGAATTCTTGAACGGCTGAAAACATCAAACAAAGCATTTGACAGTTAAAAAGAAGAAGTCACATGGCGGTGTTTATATTTGCATGTAGCGGAAGGATACGTAATCGGCAACTTAAAGTAGAACTTTAGCAGGGCATCAGAAAAATGTGAAGTAACCGCGAATGGCATATCTGTATTACAAAATGATTGCGTACAACGGGTCTTGGTGTATCAAAAGTCATGCAATGGTAATGCATAATGAATGTGCAAGTGCAGCTACCCATCGTGGTGGAAGTGCGCGGGTGTAGGTGGTAGGTCGCGGGGTGCGGGGGCGAGAGAATTCGCAGCGACGGCCGCCAGGGGCGCTAACCTCCGGCCGCCAGCCGCTCTGGTATTCCACAATTGGATTCTTTCTCACTGCTGGCGTACCCCGCCCAGCGCTGCATTCCTCTCTCCTCCTCTCCCCGTTATTACATTTATACTCCATCTTCCCTGCACCACACTTTCCTCTCTCCACGACTTTTTCACTGAACAAAGCCTCTGCTGACGAAAGATATGTATTTCACAACNTGCACCACACTTTCCTCTCTCCACGACTTTTTCACTGAACAAAGCCTCTGCTGACGAAAGATATGTATTTCACAATTTTAAATAAATACACAAATGTTTTAAAACGATTTTGGCGGTTCCATTTTAATATAATTGTTTGCGTTTCAACTAAACTTACGGAACGCAGACCGCATTTCTTTTTACCTTCATGATACACCATGCAGGAGCTCGTTTGACTGTAAAATTATATTTACTTTACAGCAAACTGAATACAAGCACTGGAAGTGATTTGTGGTCATTTATAGACTGAAGTCTGGCAGGCTCGTGAAGAATGCAAGAGTTGTCGGACCCCAAGTGCCTGGCGTGGGTTCAAAATCTGTAGAATATAAATTTCTTTAGCAAGCTGACACCAGCATCGAGCAGGGTACGTTCTAAGAGGGAGATCGAGAGGCACAACGAATGCCAGAGTTTTTCAGCTTTAGATGATTCTCCAAGATTCCACATTTTCCTCGTGTTTAGTCAGATTTTCAAAGCAGGTGTCAAGGAAGGTAAGTGTTGCCCCTAAGGTTACGACCAGGGCCACACACATCCACCATGAATGACGTTCGAGGTCGTGGACCATCTCCTGAATTGCCCAGTCCTGAATGCTGTGCCCGGCGTCCCCAAACTAAACTACTCACGAGTCGTACTCGTTTACTTGTGAAGGCGTTGGGAGCTACATGTGGTAGTTACCTACGTACTAGTTCGCCACTCGGCTCCGTGCTCAGACTGTCATGTCATATTAAGTTCAGTCACAAAGTAAGTAATTACATAGAGAAAAAATGGCGTGGCGGTTCCTATGATGTGGCCAAACCTACTCTCTGATTGTTTGCGCGAGCCTCTTGGAACGGGCATTGTGTCTGATTGGCTACTGCATACTGCGAAAAGTTACCTACTGGTTAGGCTGCCGTCTGGCGTGTAGGTTGCCAGGCTCTTATTGGCTACCGGAGCGCAGTGTGGGATTTCCCCCAAAACGTAGAAAAAATACCAAAACAAAATTTATTGACATAAATGTTCTGACACCGGGTAATATAAGGCCGCTGATGACGAATTTCATTTTAAAATACGTTGATAAAAACATGTAATTTAATATGGTGTATGAAGAAGCATANCATTTTAAAATACGTTGATAAAAATATGTAATTTAATATGGTGTATGAAGAAGCATAAAATGTCTAAATATGGAAATTAATCAAATGAAGGTTTTTTTCTTGAATATATCAATAATTGCATTCGTTTCATACATTGTAATTATTTTTTTTACTCAGATATTATTTGTAATTTTACAAATATTTGTAACGGTATAAAAATTATTCTTGTAAAATTACCACTTTGTAAAACTACAAAAGCCATTTTCGTAATAGACCTCAAGAAATGTTCGTACTATAGTGTAGTATAGTTTAGTTGTAGTACAGGATTGTAGTAGTGTAGTATAGTATCCACAAAATGGCCAAAACTCAACCACGTAAAACGGAATATAAATGTTTGTGCAAAAACTAAGGGTGATTGTAAAGTGTAGTTGAATGCAAAAATAAAACATATTGCTAGTTTGAATAACGTAAAACACTCAAAACATCTTAAATAATCGTAATAAACTGACAACAATTTTAAAACCATGTAACGTTATTACTCATTAACTGTTCTTCATAACCGAATAACTCCGCTAATATTTTGAACGTATTTACTCAGTACAAAAAAATTAATAACATGTAATTAAAGTTTGTATTGTGGTTAAGCGTGTGGGATAATAACGCAAGGGCCGTGGGTCATATTTCCCGTTCTGAAAAGGATGTGGACTTTTTAATTTCATGTTTTATATATTGTAATAATTTTTTTCACTTACTTTTCTTATTAATTCATTATATTTGTGTTATAGAAAAAAAATTATATTCACTATTTAAAAATGTATTACAAGCCTATATTTTTGAATTTAAAATTATATATATATATATATGTATATATTTTTTTTTTGCAAATCATACAACAAAACCGTTTGTAGTTCTACAAGGATTTTCTTGACAACTGGGTTTCTAAGGATTTTTCTTGTTAAAGTACAAAAAAAAATACAGTTTATAATTGTCTACATCATTATGTAAACCAGTAATACGATATGGTGAATCAAGAACTAAAACAAGGAACAATAGTACATGTATAAGTAAAAAACCTGCAAAATAAATATGCAAAATTATAAGTTGCCAACAACGAGCACACCTCAGTTGACACCAAGAATGCACTACACAATATATACTATTACAATGACGCCTGAGTGGCGTATCTGAGTTCGTGAGGAATGGAGACATTAAAAAAAATAAAGGAACTAAATTTAATTTTAATTTGTTGACCTAGCCATTATTTACAACGTTAATCAGTCTAACTTCACCATTACTCTCTTTATTTCAGAGTGAGTGCAATATTTAATGTCTATTACAACTCTAATTAAAGTCCGTTATGTCTCTGTTTGGTTATTGTCAATTAACTAATACTCTTCATTAACATACATTCAGTTCATCTATTGCCATCATTTGTAATGTTTTTTTCTCACGCATCCAGTCCAATTGTCCTTTCTGACAGTCGTACTCTTCACTTCTCTGATGCTCGCAGTCGCATATTTTCCTCCCGCTGGTCACTTCTTTCACCGCGCGCTTCTCTTCTCGCTAGTCGTCTATAGCGGAAACTCATCCATTATACAACTGCTGGTTCGGTGGATCGACGCACATTTTATAGCCGTTGGCCTTGACCTGAAAGGTTCCTCGCATCCCAAGTCTAGCGGAGAGAAACAAGGTCAGTAATCCAGAGCATTTTTTCAGATGTCTCAAAGACACCCGATACCCCAGGTCGGGAGCTGCTCCCGCCCTGATAGGCGTAACAGGCAAGCTTTGCAAACATCCCTTTGTCAAAAGCCACCGCCTCTCCAGATCCAACTGATAGTCCGAGCGTCAATCAATAATCCGTGCCTCGCACGCTCAGAGCTGACACTGCTACATCTGATCCTTCGTAGAGTACCAGACGGTCGATGTGGACAATCTGCGGCTTAGCTCGATAATATGGATGATAAATCCGAAAGACCATATAATTGATCTTATTCAGAATTCTGTAGCGGCCTTCCCAACATTTCTGTAGGTTCTTGCAGTACCCTTTTCTCCTTTGTGAGTTGTACAGACACACCAGTTGTCCTTCGCCCGACATTCTCCTATCATACCGCGTCTTCATCCTGTCACCATTTATACTGAGGTGCTGTTGAACAAAATCATGAATGCCAGAAATAATGTTACATAATTCGCTGGTATAATCAGGGGCTGCAGCTTCCTCTTCTGTTGTTCGGCCAAATAGCAAGTCACTAGGGAGGCGTAGTTCTCTTCCAAACATCATCAATGGCAGTGTAATTCTTGTATACTCGTGCACTGATGAGATATAAGCAAGGAGAAAGAACGCTACCTTTGAATCCCAATCCTTTTTGTTATCTACCACAAAGATCGACAGGTACTTCTCAAGAGTGCAGTTAAACGTCTCGACCATTCCATGCGACTTAGGGTGTATTCCATGCAACTTAGGGTGTAAGGCTGTAGTACTAGTATTTTTTATCTCCAGAATTTTTGTTACTCCTGGAAGACAGCAGCTTCAATGTTTCTTCCCTGATCAGAATGGAGTTCTAGTGGTACCCGAAACCTCAAGAAGACATGCTCAGTACATGCCAGCAAGAAAAAAGTTCTAGGTGCACTCGGAAATCTTCACACTCTGACTACTATCGACGTCACATGGCCTTGGTGAATTCAACGGATTTGAATGACGTCCTGCATTCCTCAAAATCTTTGGCAACGTAATCTTTCATCGCAAGCAGTTTTTATAAAGCTAACTGCAATGTAATTTTATANTTTCATCGCAAGCAGTTTTTATAAAGCTAACTGCAATGTAATTTTATATCGGCAGCACTCTATATAATTACTCATACGAACAGAATTTACTGATGTCGTATTACTCTAGAAGGAACATTTCATTGGGCAACTGTCTATTCGGTATTGTATTGGCTGATAACTGACCAATAATGAACGTTGTACGGTGTAATAAACGTGTCCGGTGAAGTGTGAATCAATAGGAGAAGGGTAAGTCGGAATAAAGTGACAAACAGAAGTGGTATTTTCTGAAGTGGTCCTGACAGTCTGTCCGTATGTCTCACACTCACAGTTTTTAGGTTTAGATCAGAATTGGGAAAGGGGCGAAAGAAATAAGATACCCTGAAAAACCGGGATACCTTTTCAAAAGCGAAACACAACACTGTGTAGTTTTGCGGGTGGTTATAAATGCAGTAATCGCAAAAAAAAAAAAAAACAACCAACGTAAATGACATGTGTTACATAGTCTACATGTTACATCAGTATTTATGAATTTTTCAGTAAGTGACTTGAAAAGCCGCGTTATTACTCAGAACTATGATATAATTCATAACGTTCCACCTGAATTCAAGGGTTGAATTCTGAAAACATTCTCCCAGTTTGGTTGGAAATGCTTTTATAGATGTTGAGCTGGAAATGCAATATTAAAATGTTACATGTGTACATCATAAATACACTAATCAACTTGGAATAAAAAATATCATTGCCGAATTTCTTGGAAATTCAATACATAATTCAGCTATAGATTTACTGAAGTCTTACAATACCAGTAAAATTTAAAGAAGTCATAAATTTAAATGTAATCTCAGGTGAATCAAGTGCCCCACATGAACTAATTGTCTCCATGGCACATTTAACATTGTATTTCGATTCAAACTTCTTTAAAATAACTTTTCAAAAATTGTATTACATTTTTTTCTTAAAATGTTTTAAATTTACGCTTTAATTAACGTCGATTTTATTCCCCTTTTGGNAACCTACTATTAGTATCAAATTGCACACAATTTAAATACTTTTTAAATAATTGGGGGGGGGGGGTTGTGTGTGAGAGCTTCTAAAGTCCTGCATCGTTTGTAGTCTGTACTATCTTAGTACAGAATTTACAAATCCTTAAAGGTTTTAATGCAACGAATTTTTTATTTACGTTATTTACGAGCACAATATTTGTATAAGAACACTTTGAAAAAGAGAAAAATTATTCCAACTAGTGCAAAAATTTTAAATAATGAGAATGATAGTTGAAATATTTACAGAAGTGGCGCCACGTACGCAGGTTTCCAGTTAAATTCTTCAAATTTCTGGATTGAACCAATAATAAATGTTCTTGGCAGGCGTTACCGAAGCCAGTGTGTGTTCTGTAAGTAAGTTTCTGAGCTCTGAAAAAAAAGCAATAAACATAACCATAGTTTCCGAGGCGTATAGCTATAGCACGTAGCCTCAATCTAGGTACACCCATCCACTGCTATTTGTCAAATTTAGTGCTTAAATGCTCTGCTTGAAAGCATAGTTCATACGTCAATACATACACGTAGGTTTTGTGAGCTCGGTGCCACGTAGAATGGACTGCTCCCACGTGTGCTCGAGCCTCTCCTATTGGTTAATTTACTTCTGCTCCAATGAGAATGCTGTTTTACCACAGACCACGTAGTACGGCATTTGGTCCTTGTTTTGATGCAGTCATGTTGTTGCCTCAAATTCCTCTATGGCGTTTCTAACCAAGTAGGCTGTAATCAATATAAGCTTGTCTATAACTGGATTAGGAACACTGGAGAGCCAAAAAAACAGGTACANTTAAATGCTCTGCTTGAAAGCATAGTTCATACGTCAATACATACACGTAGGTTTTGTGAGCTCGGTGCCACGTAGACTGGACTGCTCCCACGTGTGCTCGAGCCTCTCCTATTGGTTAATTTACTTCTGCTCCAATGAGAATGCTGTTTTACCACAGACCACGTAGTACGGCATTTGGTCCTTGTTTTGTGGCAGTCATGTTGTTGCCTCAAATTCCTCTATGGCGTTTCTAACCAAGTAGGCTGTAATCAATATTAGCTTGTCCATAACTGGATTAGGAACACTGGAGAGCCAAAAAAACCGGTACAGGAGTGCGTATGCAAATAACGGAGGTATGGAACCAATCAGAGTAACGCGATGCGGTCGGCAGCGCCTATATAAGACAAAAAGCGTCTGGCAACGTTGCCAGATAGGTTACTGCTGCTAATATGGCAGGCTATAAAGATTTAAGTGAGTTTGGACGTGGTGTTATAGTCGGAGCACAAAAGATGGGACAAAGTACCCCCGAGGTAGCGATAATATTTAGATGTNCTCAAATTCCTCTATGGCGTTTCTAACCAAGTAGGCTGTAATCAATATAAGCTTGTCTATAACTGGATTAGGAACACTGGAGAGCCAAAAAAACAGGTACAGGAGTGCGTATGCAAATAACGGAGGTATGGAACCAATCAGAGTAACGCGATGCGGTCGGCAGCGCCTATATAAGACAAAAAGCGTCTGGCAACGTTGCCAGATAGGTTACTGCTGCTAATATGGCAGGCTATCAAGATTTAAGTGAGTTTGAACGTGGTGTTATAGTCGGAGCACAAAAGATGGGACAAAGTACCCCAGAGGTAGCGATAACATTTAGATGTTCCCGTACGACCATTTCACGAGTGTAACGTAAATACCGGGGATCCGGTAAAACATCAAATCTTCGACATCGCTGCGGCCAGAAAAAGATCGTGAACGAACGGGACAAACGACGACTGACGAGAATCATTAAACGTGACAGACGTAACACCCTTTCTGAAATTAGCGCAAATTTAAATGCTGATGCATCAACAAGTGTCAGCATGCGAACTATCCAACGGACCATCATTGATATGGGCTTTCGGATCCGAAGGCCCACTCGTGTACAGTTGTTGAGTGCACGACATAAAGCTATACGCCTCGCCTGGGCCCGTCAACATCGCCATTGGACTGTTGATGACTGGAAACACGTTGCCTGGTCTGACGAGTCTCGTTTCCGAATGTATCGAGCGGATGGACGTGTACGGGTATGAACACATCCTCATGAATCCATGGACAATACATGTCAACAGGGGACTGTTAAAGCTGGTGGAGGCTCTGTCATGGTATGGAGCGTGTGTAGTTAGCGTGAAATGGGACCCCTGATACGTTTAGATACAACTCTGGCAGGTGACAGATACATAAGCATCCTGTCCGAACACCTGCACCTATTCATGTCCATTGTGCATTCTGACGGACGTTGACAATTCCAGCAGGACAATGCGACACCCCACACGTCGAGAGTTGTTACCGAGTGGCTCCAGGAACACTCTTTTGACTTTATTCACTTCCATTGGCCACCTAAATCACCAGATATTAACATAATTTAATATATCTGGGATGTCTCGCAATGTACTGTTCAGAAGAGATCTCCACCGCCTCGCACTCCTATGGATTTGTGGACTGGACTGTCCTGCAGGATTCATGGTGTGAATTGCCTCCTGCATACCGTCAGACATTACTCGATTCCATGCCTCGTCGTCTTGCGGCACTTCTGCGTTCTCGCGGGGGCGCTACACGATATTAGGCAGGTGTACCAGGTGTTTTGGCTCTTCAGTGTATATCTTCCCAACGTTGTACATCAATAAATTTACATATTGCTTCAATGAGCGAGTATTTTTTTCATTGTTTTGTGTCTTACCGTACAGAATATATGACGTCGTGATTCAATAATATCAAGGTTAAAAATAAAATACCATCAGTTCACTAGGACCTAAGTTAATTTCACCAAGAGCATAACAACTTTTATTTCAACTCTTAGGCACGATCTTCAATGACACTAAAGTGGATACGTATCACGGACGTGGACAATTAAGAAGCATGCGTACACGGATACCTACGCAAGAACGTAAGAAAGCTGGTTAAATCCCAACTATGAACGGATCTTTAGAGCTTACATGTGTATAAGCTTTTTTAAAATTCTAATGATTTCTAGAACACGCTGGCGAAGTTTGTCGGTTTCGCCGTGGAACAGCCTGTATNTCATGTATGGTCTCGGGAGAAATAAAACCTTATTATAGGATATTCCTAATTTTCGTTGAGAGGATTATGTAATGTAAAATTATTTGCACTCTAACTGCCACTTCATATTGATCAAGAATTAGTGGTACTAAAATTCCCTTTCTGCAGCCAAACCGAAGAAAATAACAATTTTATGGCGATTTTTTTCACATGAACTACTTACAGGTAAAAAATGTGATCGTATGCAGACGAAAAATACCGCAAGCTTCACACACATACGTACTTGCAAAGATGCCCTCTCTTGGGGAATTCCAGCAAATATGACCATTCTCCTTTGATTCCTTCCCCAGCCACACACTTCCCCAGCTTCCAAATATTTAAATTAAAATTCACTTAATTCTTTTTATCTTCCCCTTTTCACCCCATCCTTGACACGCGCCACAGCTTTCTCCATTTCCTGCCTCACCTCGGGGCGGTTGGCTCGCCTGGACTCGGCGGGCGAGCGCAGCGGATTGAACTGGTTTCGCACCTACGCCTCCGTGGAATGTGAGCCCATCCCCTCCCCCCTTTCATAGTTGCTGTTTCGTTTTCATTACCCGTTCCCATTTCATCTCTCTCTCTCTCTCTCTATCTCATTATTACCCTTGCTCTCCTAGAAGCTTTCCTCTTCCCCTCGCTGGAGACGCTCGGAAAACCTTTTTATGATCACGTGTTTAAGCTCTGGGTATTTTGAAAAAATCTCTCAGAATATCATCTAACATTTGTCACGCTGCTCAACGCAAAGCATTTTAAATCCACGTGATATTAGCCGTGAGCCGAGCAGGGACTTTTACTAGAACACTGGAGGAAATACTTGTATTGGTAAGGTTCTCAGGTAATGTACGAAACCGTTTTCAACATGGCAGAAAATTCACATTTCTTGTTTTTTGGAGACAACAGAGAACCACGACTAAATTGAACATAGACGTCCGTTGTAATTCGCGTGTCCGTCCCTCTGGTCAAGTTCAGCAACTTGCATTCCAAAATTTAAATAGCTATAACTACACCAACTCAGCGAAATTCTACAAGTGATAACTTTCGTACTGATTCCTTGCAACAATCAAGAGTCACATATTCATCGGTGATTTACAGTGAATTCATTAGTTAAATGGTTAACGCTGTTGAGTTCATTCAGCAGGCAACCGGTAGCATATTATTTAATGAAATTGCAATACTGATTGAAATCACGTACTGAAATCATTTATTCAGTTTCCGAGTGTAGTACGTTAAGACAGTCACAGTTCGTTGGTTGTTTTTCAAGCACTTCTTGTTGATGAAGATGTAGATGATTAGCCATATTTTAAAGTCGATGACATTCTGGTGTTTCTTTGATACAAATGCTTATAAAAATAAGCTATTTTTTTCTTAAATACAAAATTTCTGCTGCGCATTTTATTGTATTCATGACAATTTTATTCCCATTGAGTCAAACTTTTTCAATTTCTATCTATCGAGAAACTGAAGTTTGAGTTCTATCTTAATGCTGAACTCGTTGGCTCTTTTGTTAATAATGCTTGAATAACACTTCTGAGGCCAACTGATTCAATTAACATGCTGCATTCTGGGTTACTTTTATTGTGGTTCTGTCTGATTTTTTTCCACTTTCATTTCAGACATTTCTTTATATTCTTTCCCACTTGCTTGATCATGGGTTTAAATCCTGTCTAGATTTGTCAATGTGGTTCAATAAAGACTTTGCTTTATCCTGATCTATAAGAGCGAATTAGCAGTGTGGTTCTACATAAATGAAGTCTATATAGGTACCGATCAGCTGCGTTAGTCAAGGAAAAAAATTCAGGTTAAATAGTTCTTTTAGATGGCGATTTTAAATGTGTCTTTGAAGAAAAACAGGAAATAAATTAGAATCGAATTGAAATTTAGTAAAATTTCTCGACAATCAACTACGTTTATGCTTTTTGAAAAACCTTTTTTTTTTTCGGAAAACCTAGTCTTATTTGACATATTTTTAACTATACAACTGAATAGAATATTTTTTCTTTTAAATAGAGCATCGCGGATAATAGAACAGTCACCTCGAAGATTTTCGTTACAGTAATTGAATCCACGAATTTTCTACATTTTTTATGGATTCTGGGTTTATCGCTTACCTTCAAGGGGAATGAATTCTAGTGAATGAAATGAGTACTTAAGTTGGAGACGTGAAATGTGGGATTTGTATCAGCAGTTCATCTCGTAAGCTGCTTGTTTGTGTAAAAAGCGAAAGGGTGAGGTTTAAAAGAGGATTAATGTTAAAGGAGTAAACCCGAAGAGAGAGGATATGCTTGCATTACTTTCAATTTAATTTTAACTCGTTATAATCTTTGCTCAGCAAAAACTCCACTCATAGTCGTATAAGCTCGTACAATATAAATCCTCACAGAGGAATTAGAAAAATAATGAGAATGAAGGAAGCTATATCTACGGAGGAAAATACGACGGCGTGTATTCTCATCAAATGACATGTGCACCACGCTATTGTGCTCAAGAAGTGCACACTATATAACATCTTTTCACTCTTACTACACATGAATACGACAAAGCCTCGCAATCCACGTCACGCAAGAGGTTTGCAAACCCGAGCCACAACTGACGCACAGCAAACGATGGATTCATGTTTTTTCCCAACTCCAACGAATTTGGATATTTTTCCTGTGCACTTACCGAAGCCGCTGCTTTTATGCGTTTCAGCTTATGTGGCTTACATGCTAATTATACGTAAGTCTGAAACCGAATTGAAAATTTATAAATTGCTCGGAATTCGAAAATGTGTATAATTCATCTAGTATTTTTATGGAAGCTACATTTTAAATTGTCTAAACAGAGGTACTGTATCGCTATTCTATTAGAAAAAAACATTGGTTTACCAACTGTGAAATATGAATACATATCGCCATATTTGTGTTACAGTTATGTACTCGCAGAAATAAGTAACATAAACTCTGAGCGATTGTTGGAAATAACGTGATGCGTCCATAACTTCAGGCACGTACACGCCAACGAATGAACAGGCCAGCTATCCTGTGGAACTGGAGAAGCAGTGACGCCATGCAGGCCTCAGCAGTGGAACAGATGGCACTGGAGGGCAATCAACATGGTGTTTAGGAAAATATCTACACAGTAGCTCTATCTAGATAGTTTCACATTTCACATTAATATAAGTCTTATCGAATTACACAAATTTTTAAATGGCAGGATGTAAATAGGCAAATGTGGTGTGCCTGAAAATAGCTGAAAGTAAAAATCATCTCACTGAAAAAGCAGTCAATGACAACCAGGAACTGATCCAGACGACAGTTCACCGAAGATATGAGCCACCCCCTCCCCTTCCACAGTTTCTTTTCACATGAAAATGTCCGTTTAATGTCTTAATACTGAACTTAAATAATATTATGATTGTTAAAGTACTCAGTTCATACAATTAGTTTAATATTATTTCCTAAAATTATCACGAGGAAGTGTTTTTCCCCTAAACCATAACTCCAAATTCTATATCTGCACCAGAACTATTTGGAAGTAATCCATAGCCCCCCCCCC
>NQII01001161.1:70410-91400 GCA_002778355.1 Clitarchus hookeri
CTCCCAAGGGGTTCAATCTCCCCCGCGGCCCGAAAAGGCTTGTAGAGGGGGGGGGAAGGGGGAGTCTTGGAAGAACTTAAACAAAGGTGTTTTGATGTGTTCGTTGGCGAGGGACGGGGGTAGCACAAGGGGAAAAAGTTTTTAATTGAAGTTTTCCTCTTCCAAGGACTTGATCCTCTCGGGGATTCCGCTGGATCAAGATCTCGTGTTTTTTTTTACTTCTTCTTTCATTGGCTTTATTCTGGCTGCAGCCTCCATTCTCTCTGTTATCACGACTAGCTCGTGTACACCACCCCTCCCTTCCCCATTTCTTCTTCTCTCCCACATTTTTCTCTCGGGGAAGGAAACGCAAAAAAAGTAACGCTTCCAGGAAAAATAAAATTATTCGGGCCATTGTGCTTGTTCAAGTGACTGTTATCTGCATAAACAAAGATACTACCATTCCGGAGTTTCCTCTCGCTGGACGGGTGGTATTTACGTGACTAATTATTATTAAACATGTTAAACACATTGCCCAATGTCCTGCACTTTGCAGGAGTTTTTGCTGTTCGGCGACATGTTTCTGCCTCGCATTCCTCTTTGTTATGTAATTCAAAATGTATACATAAAGGATTAAGTTACAGCGTTGGTGAAATAAAGTCGTTGTAGTTGTCTTTTATCAGCTGTTATAATTTTTACGCGTCCATGAAGCCAACGAGAAATACGTACACTATTAGTGTACACTTAATAATAATAATATTAATAAAATAAAATGAGATAAGTAAATGTTCATTGCACACGTATGTATTTCAAATGTTTTTGCTGCGAAGAAATAACTTGTTGAATATGCTGTTGTAGTTCGGCAATTATCTTCCAAAAAAAAAAAACAGTGAAAATATACGAAGCACAGCAAAATATAGAAATTCGAGACAATTTAATATGTACACAACAAATATACAAGACAAAAAAGTAATATCCGCAATATTGAGTAACGATCTTCCGTAATGTAGATTTATGTCAATAAATGTATTCAGATATAAAATAAAGAAGAATGTATAAGTAAATGAAATATGTTCACTAAATAAAAATATAATGGAAAGTATCGAACTTGCATCGGATAGAGCTATATACTCTGCGTTTTACAAAACAGAGTATATTTAATGACTGAAAATCCAGCAACATTTTCAACATTGTATAATCTATAGATGTTGCCTGCCTACCTGCTGATAGATGCCTCCCATAGGTTCTTTCCACACTGTATCACATTTTGTAGTCACCGGCGACCACCGCTAGCACAAAAAAAAATTTCTTCCAATTGGAGCGTTCACAGTGGGTCACTGCTGTGTTGTACCGGTCACGGTGAGACGACCTGCCACCGGTGACTGGCAGCACTGCTGTGTTCTGAGCAGGTTACTTCTCTAGTTACACAGGTTTATGTACGAACGTTTACATTGGGACACCGATGACGGAAACGTTAACTTACGTTGCACACAACGCAGTGAGTAGTTGCTGCAGTGTGTAACGAGAGTGGAGATTTGTTTATTGGCATTGAGCGTATGTTTGTAATGAACGAGATTATAATTTTAAAGTAAATGATATAAACGTTATTGAAAGTCGGTCCTCCATTAGAGGAGGATAAGTGTGATGACTACAGAGTGAAATGCATGTTATATTTAAACGACAAAGACAACAAACAAAAAAAAAATTATTATTAAATCTGAAATATTATATTAAGTAATTCAAGCGATAGGGTATGGTTTAATGTATCTAGGAAATTTCTGCTAATAATCTTTGTATCATAATAAGCAGTCGTTTCAATATGACGTAATATTTTTAATATACGCGTCTGTCAGTGAAATTCAGTATTCTTACATTTTTACATTCGTAAAACTTTAAACCGTCTTTTTTTATTTGAAATGTGCGCAGTGGCACTGCATGCATTGGGAAAACAGTAATTATTAACAGATCCGTTTTGAAAAAGAGATTGAATGAGTGGAATTAAATCGGAGCACCTTAACAGAAAGGTGTGCTCTCGTATTTAAAATCGGCTCTTAAGACCTCCGCTCCACTCTAACTTAAACACATGCATGGACGTAGAAGCCATAGAGGTCATGGGTGTGAGGGTCATCACTGCAGTTACGAACCCTGTAATAGACCTTCGAGTCTTATTTATACTGGATTTCCTTGTTTACATAACATGTATCTAGAGTTGGCAATACTGGCACTGTTGGACACTGGTATGCCTGGAATGTTATGTGCAAACACAGGTTACAGTCTCCGGTGATGGTCGCAGGTGTACCTCAGTCACGTTTTCTTGTCAGCGGCTCGTGAAATTCAAATAGGAAGAAACAGATTGGTGTGGTGAACTCCTTAGCCTACTTTCCGAACTACAGTTTAACTAATTTCAACCAAACTTGTTATGCTGAAAGTATCAATAAAAATACTTTAATATAATGATACATTGCATATTTGTCCACCATTTTGTAAGATGGCGCCACTTTTATATCATGCCTTAGGAAACAATTAACCAACTACCACAAAATTTGGCAAACTATCGCTACTACGGTAGATCACGTGAAATGATTTTAGTAGGCCAGGCCCTTATTTTCTAAATAGTGGAAATAAAACTATTTAATTTTAACACCAATATTCCTTTTATCTAAGCCTTAGAGTAGGGCGACTTAATTAAATTTACTCACATGCACATGTAGAGGAAATCACGCAAACTAGTAAAATTAATAACATCTTGTATATACAGATGTAACTCGTCGCGAAATGGCCGCACAATACTTTGGTAGCGAGCGTGATGTCCAATTGGCTACTCCCTCGTATAGAAGATTTTCTAGTATGGTTGGCCGGTGTCTGGCAAGAGTGTGTCTAGCCGCTGATTTGCAAGTGACATGTTCCTAAATTTCCAAAATTTCAGACTGTTTATTGAGCATACGGATGAAGGTTGGCAAATGTTCATGATTTCTATTCCTATGCATTTGGGTATTTTTTCCAGCGTTTTGGCTTAGTGTTTCCCCGTCTAGAAGGCTTTAAAAATGGATACTTTTTTTAAGAACAAAGTATTTGCAACACCATCTAGGGCTATATACGATCCCTGTGCTAGGTGGCATTCACGACTAATTTAGCAGGACTGTGTTTTTCTGCATTAAGTGGCGTAATGGTAATAAAGTTCAATTTGATAGATTTGCTGTATATATACGCATTTCCTCGATAAAATTCATTGATTCGTACCCCACTTATGAAGAACGTTAATCACAAGACTTTGTGCAAATAAGATATTGTGCTATAAAAAAAACGTAACACGATTATGGTCCATTTGGTATCCAACATATTAGTTGCAAAACCTCACTCGCGAATCTTGCAACGGTCTGGATTAAACTAAGATGTACATTTTCTGTGGAAAGCAAGTCAGTGAGCAGCGTCCAAATTTTTAGGGGAGAGAAATTATTGACAGTAAAATTGATTAAGAGCCAGGCCTGCGAGGAGAAGCGAACATGGGACTTCTTCGCAAGGTGTTAACGCGGTCGACAGTTTTGTTAACAACGCTGAAGGTCACCGCATACCTCTAGTGTGGGCGTTGCACATACGTTGGTTAGATCATAACAGCCACTTTTTACAGCCCATTTCAAAACTAAATCCAGCAAAAAAAATTTTTTATGTTTCCTATCTTTTGGTTTCCGGAGACGTGGCTCTGTCTCAAAACAGGAGTAACACGGATGTAAGTGCCACCTTGTCAGTTGCAATGTCGCGATTACCAGAGACATGGCCCTGACTCAGAAAAGAAATGACACGGATGTAACTGCCACCTTGTCAGTTACAATTTCGTGGTTGCGGAGACGTGACTCTGTCTCAGAACAGGAGTGACACGGATGTAACTTCCACCTTGTCAGTTACAATGTCGTTGTTACCGGAGACGTGGCTCTGTCTCAGAACAGGAGTGACATGGATGTAACTTCCACCTTGTCAGCTACAATTTTGTGGTTACCGGAGAGGTGGCTCTGTCTCAGAACAGGAGTGACATGGATGTAACTTCCACCTTGTCAGTTACAATGTCGTGGTTACCGGAGACGTGGCTCTGTCTCAGAACAGGAGTGACATGGATGTAACTTCCACCTTGTCAGCTACAATTTTGTGGTTACCGGAGACGTGGCTCTGTTTCAGAACAGGAATGACATGGATGTAACTTCCACCTTGTCAGTTACAATGTCGTGGTTACCGGAGACGTGACTCTGTCTCAGAACAAAATTATCACGGATGTAAGTCCCACCTTGTCAGTTTCAATGTTGTGGTTACCGGATATGTGGCTCTGTCTCAGAACAGGAGTGACACGGATGTAAGTGCCACCTCGTCAGTTACCATGTCGTGGATACCGGAGACCTGACTCTGTCTCAGAACAGGAGTGACACGGATGTGATTGCCACCTTGTAATTTTCAATGTCGTGGTTACTGGAGACGTGGCTCTGTCTATGAACGAGAGTGACACTTTTGTAAATGCCACCTGGTCAGTTACAAGGTCAAGGTCACTGNATGCCACCTGGTCAGTTACAAGGTCAAGGTCACTGGAGACGTGGCTCTGTCTCAGAACAGGAGTGACACGGATATAAGTGCCACCTTGTCAGTAACAATGTCGTGGTCACGGGCATTTTACCACAGTTCGTGAAACACGAAACCCAAAAGAAAAAAGGACAATAATTTAAACCTTGTGTGATGTATACAAATAACATGCCGGTGCAGTGCTACCATTTTCATTACTTGACCAGTGAAAACACTCAACTTATTTTCTACTCTTCATAAAGAATCAAATCCCGTGCAACATTGTATCACAATAAGATCTAAGGCTTTGGTTGCAAGTAATAGGCATTCGTTTATACAATTATGTCCGTTCTACTCTCGCTTCATAAATACTTTAGTCATGGCAACCATTACTGCAAAGAAAATATTGATATTTCGGAAAATTTGTAACAGTGTTCTGTATCAATTAAAAGATATTTGCTGGGGTGTTGTGTTAAATATGAAATAATAGATGCTTGACGGTACTTGCTGAAAACCAGGCCATTGCCCGCTATTATTGTCCATTAAAGATTACTTCAAACTTTTCAAAAGCCCTGCTAAAATTCTACATACAGTATATTCCTCTGCTTTATGGAAATAAAGCTTAACCGAGCCTTTAATATTACACCAAAGAGACAGCGCATTACATTACTGCGCAGTCACGTTAATATTATTTTCCATTACAACTGTCTCTCACTAGGCATTACCAACACACATATTTTCTCCTTGTTTTTATTTACATTAATCATAAATAAAATATCATAATAAATTCATAAGATATAAGTGAAAGGTCAATTTAACCAAAAAATTATGCACTTTTATGTTAATGGAAGCTTGAAACGCTTCTGGTACATGTTTTAATTAAGTACTTCATACACAGAGTAACTTTTCAGAGGTTAGATTCAAAAAGTATGAAGAAACCGCGAATAGACTATATATGTATTCCACAGCTCATAGAGATATCTGTTTAATATATCACTCAATATAACAGCTTACAAGACTGACCCTAACTGCGTTTAAGATATTCAACTGGAAACTCCATGTCATTCCAAAATATTCGTCAGGCTTATCATTTTGGCTTATACGTTGAGCTGCACGTGACTCCAGCCGACATGGCCGAGCTGGAACCTCGTGGCGTGGCCCACCTATGCCGCCACTGCAGTAGCAGTGTCGTCATGCCCGCTATGCGGGGGCTAGGGGCGATGTCATCTCGTGCTCCTTGGCGGAGGGAGCAGCCTCCCACAGCCACCTCCATTCCCACTTTGACAGAGGGGAATAGTTGGTCCTTACTCTGCCAAGTGCGCGGTTACTCCCTCTCTCCCAGCTGCGTCCCGTTTTATATCCCCCCTACCCCGACACCCTTCCATTTTACAACCCTTCCCCAACAGCCCTCGCACCTTCCTGGCCTTCCCGCGAGTTCAACGTTTAACAGCGCGGAAAGTCGTCGACTGGGAGCCAGTCTTCTCCCTCCGCCACCTTCTTAACCCGGAAGACAACGGAGTACCTCGCCCTACCCTATAGGAATTACAAGATATGAGGAAGACATTTTCCTGGGCGGGAAAGGTCTTGGAGCGACCCTCGCTTCAGTGCCGTTACACTCCGCCCTTCACACCACTCCTTGCCGCGCAGCTGCCCTAATCTAACATTAGCTACAAGGCACATCTACCCTCCATTATGCGCCCCGCAGATTTTAGAAATGCTGACCTCCCCCCACTCCTTTCCCCATCAAACTCTCTAGTCTTCCCTTCTCCCCATGGATGGCTGCCATGGCCTAATTAAAAACCCGCGGGGAGTTGTGGGGTGGTGATTTATAGCCGGTGACTTGGCGGAGACTGTGTAGAGCTGCGATTTGCAAGTGTAAGATGTAAGGGTTGCGTATATTCTCTATAGGCCAACATCTTACTCTCGGCAGTATCGAGAATGTTTTCTTTATGCGTTACCAGTGCACATAAAAACAGTCTAGGATGTCGCAAAAAGAGTAATTCTGCAGTGTGCACTCATAAATATTGTGTCCAACACAAAATATTAAATCAAAATAACAATGGAAAAAAATGTTGGTTAATAATAAATAGCTTAATACTGGTCACAAAATAAATTTGCTGCTTAAAAAAGAAAACACTTATTCCTGTAAGAACTATGAATCAAAATTTTATTACTATTTTAACTAAACATTTTGTTGTCGCAATAATTTTTTTTTTCGGCCAACAGAATGCTAATTTTGTCCTTAAAGTTTGTTTGAAAGTTGCTTTCTACGGGTGTACACATTGAAATGTGCTCTGTCTTATAATTTTTTTGCGTGTCTAGTTTCACGGTAGTAGGCCTACCTTTCTATCTCCGCATAAATAAATTCGTTTTTGATCAATATTATTTTTATGATCGTGGAAACATTTCCATCTTTTAAACCAACATATTTAATTATTTTACTGTACAAGAGTCTTATCCATATAGGACATCAAGAGTTAGTAAATCCTCCAGAGAGCTGCACAGTCTCTGCCACGTTTACAACCGTTAGAACTGTTACTGTCAAACATGTCGGTAAATCAGTATAGAACGAAATAGTTAGCTGCTTCCCTTCCTTTGCCTCGTCCTGATTGAGCGAGCGAAGTAGTGTCAAGGCCAGAGAGATAACTCGGGAATGCGCCGAGATTTACAAAGGATTACCGCTGCCGCGATAAGTCTATCGGGACTCGTGCCGCCTTATGCCATTGAAAGGATTGAATGTCTGAGGTTATCGCTGCAAAAGTGTCCTAGTCATCGTCCCATTCTCTCAGCATGACACTGGGCATAAGGAACCTTCCGGATCGTGTCAGCCAGATTATTTAAGTTGCGACGGACCTCCGAACCGACAGTATAGAGTTTGGAAAATTGCGCGGCTTTAAGAGCTAGGTGTGCGAAGACAGCGGAACGACGAGCCAGCAGAGCGTCGAGTGGCGACGAGAGTGACCAGCGGGTGTCAAGTCTGCTGACTGCGAGTATCGGTACAGTGGAGAGCGAGACTGGTCATTGAACTGGATAAATGAGAGACAGCTATTTTTAATGATTGTAATATATAAATTGAGAATGTAAATTAAATGACTACAGCCAAAATAAAGACAGTGATAACGTCTTTAATTAGAATTGATAAAGACATTTAATATTGCACTTACTGAGAATAACAAGAGTAATAGTGCAGTAACAGTGTTAATATCTATAGCAGTAAAAAAAAAATTAATAAACATAACTTTGTTCTTTTTTATTGCAACCTCCATCCCTCACGTACTCGGATACGCCCCTTGCGTCTTGTAACACCACTGTCAGCAGTAGAATTGAACCATTCAATTCCATTTAGTTAGGTAAAAGGCTACTTATGAGAATTAATTAACTGCGATAGCAACATGCCACAAAATTAAGACTTTTTGTACAACCGTCGCAGTGAATGTTAACTAGAAAATTTCTGCAGAAATGGAAGCATTGCGAACATTGATTGAGGGGCTAAATAGCCCAGTGAGGGCAAGTACAAACATCTTGAGAAAAGATGTAAAAAGGCAAGTTAGTATTGAAAATAGCAAGTTAACTAGTGTGAGTGAATTAGTAGATATAAAAATATACAGTACATGTAAATTTAGATACAACAGTAGAAGGCATTAATTAGTCAGTGAATACGACAACTGTCTGAGGAAATAAAAACAATGTCAGCGTAAATGAAAAAGAGGACAGTGTAACCTAAAAAATGGACATTGTTAAAGATGAAATGAAACATGAAATAGGTGCATTGAAGAAGGAATGGTAGCAATTTCTTCAGCAGCGGAGAGCCACTACCATCATACCACAGTCGAGAAAAGTGGGGAACAAGTACAAATCGTAACAAACGCAGCAACCTCGGAGGATAGCCAGCAGCTCAGCGGCACTGGTGTCGAAAATCCTTGAGGGGGGAAAGGGGTTGCAATTAATCCCGCTCTTATGATGGCCAGACTTCTTGGCTGGAGTACCAACACTAGTTTGAAATGCTGCCGCCCTGAATGGGTGAATAGACGAACAGGGGGCTTACGACCTCGCTGCTGTGCTGAGAGGTCCTTCATTAATCATATTACATGCCCAAATGCGAAGCCTCACAGAGCGAATAGGGCAGCCACTGCAGAATCTATGGCAAGACATTATGCGGCTGCCTCACCTATCTTTGGAAAGGTGCCCCGATGTGGAGCGCGATTTCATCGCTTTCTGTCTCTTCATTAATGTCATCGCAGACACGGAAGTATAGCAAACGTTATGCCTGGCTGCACCAAACACCATGTAGGACGTCCTGGCCTGGACACTAGAGGTGGAGTCAGCAAGGCAGATCTTAGCACTCCGACGTCCGGTGCGTGCAGTGACGCTGAGTGAGGACGAAAATGACAGCATCAAGAAGACACTGAAGGAGTTGCAAACGGCCGTGAGGGACATCGCTTCCAGGGTCCGTGCTATGTAGCTTCACCGTCACCAAACCCAAACGGCCTGAGTACTGGGCATGTGGACAGCCGGGGCACCTGAGAACCACAGCAACAGCAGCAGCAACAGAAGCAGCAGCGTGATATTATACAAGAGAATCAGGTGAGTGCACAATACAAACAGGAAACTTGTAAACGCCAATCGGGAGCATGGGGAGGGAAAAGGTTGGTGACTGCTAGAGCGAAGGCACTAATGTTCTTACATTTACGTGAAGTGAAACAGGATTAGGATGCCATATTGACGGAGGAGAACCTGAATGATGTTCCTTGTCAAATAGTCATCGACACTGGGGTCACCATAACAGTATTAAGAACAGACATCCTCGGAACTTTCCCCAGCGATTGTACGGCGATAGTATGGAACATTGCTATTTGAATACAACTACAGTAAACAATGAGAACAGTGAGACCAAACCAGTTAGATTTAGGAAAAATGTGGAATTAAAGCCTTGTAAACTTAGTCTAGAGCACGATGTTTACAAAGCAGAAATATAGGATGAATGATTTTGTGGCGTGATGTACTAAATAAGCTGCTGGGGTGGTGTATCGATACTCGACTTGGTGTGCTACGAGTAGGCAGTACTGAGTTGTTGGTTTCAACATGGTATGATTTGTCCTCGGCAACGAGCTGCCCAGATGTATGTTTTAAAGCCACTGTGCTACGCACTTACAGTAAAATTATTTCAGATAGATGTCAGGGAAAATTTGTCAGACATTTAGGTCTAATAAATCCAGCAGAGAAAAGTAACATACTTTCAGGCAGTGTCATTGAAGCAAGGACTTTGGTCTCTTCAAATTCCGACAGTATGCCAGTTAAAATAATTGATTTGTCCGATAGTGCTATTCATCTTGAGGAGGGTGCCATAATAGGGGTTTGCAAGCTGGTCACACAGGTTCTTATAAATGTTTCAGAAGCTTCTATGGTAAAACAAATCGAATGTCCTTTACCAGAATTACTGGAGGAACTGCTAGCAAGAACAAGAAAAAACCTCAACTGGAGACAGGAGAAAACTATTACTGAATTACTGCAAAGAAATAGTAGTGTTTTCTTTTTGTGAAAAAAATGAAATTTGAAGGACTAACGTGACCTGCCACCTCTTTGATACAGGAGATGCCAGGCCCATAAATCAGGCATCAAGACAACTGCCACTAGCTTTGCATGTGTCAGATGAGAGTATTCAGAAGGAAATGATGGAGTTGGATGTGTTAAATTCAAATGCCTAATGGATAAAATCTTACTTTTAGATATCTGCCAGGTTTAACTACATTACATCGTTGCGACAGGAAGGCCATCAAAAGATCACCTGTCATACTAAGACTCTGTATTCCAAAAAGTTGCTGCAGAGAACTTGTAACTAGCTCTAATAAATACCATATACCCAAAATAAATTTAATTTATTGGGAAATGTAGCGCCAGCCCAAAGAATTTAAACAGACCAAAGCAATAAGAAATTGACCCACACCTTTAACAAAACCGAAATTCTGAGTTTTCTGGGCTTATGTCCCTATTATCGAGGTTTTGTACCTGGATTCGCCCAGATCGCCAAGTCACTACATGAACTGACTGAGGCAAAAAGAACATTTCATTTGGACAACTGTTTTTGTGAGCTAAATATAGTTCGAATATCTCCTCCAGACTTGGTATTTCCGAAAAGTAAGCGCACATTCACTCTCGATACTGATGCTAGTGATGTAGGCATCGGAGGTGTGTTATCTCAGATTCAGGATGCGAAAGAGGGGCCACTAGAATACTTCAGTAAAGTACTGCACAAGCCTGAGAGAAATAACTATGTGATGTGCAGGGAGCTTCTAGCTGTGGTGAAAGCTATTTCACACTTCCACCTCTACCTTTATGGCAGACATTTTATTCTAAGAACCGACCATGCTACACTATGTTGCCTACTTAATTTTAAGGACCCTGAAGGTCAAAACGCCTGGTGGATAAAGCATCTTCAAGAAAACTGCTTCGAAATACAGCACAGATATGAGAATTTTCACAGAAATGCAGATTCACTTTCTAGGTGGCCATGTGAATCATTATGTCATCATTGTGAATGCCAAAAATAGAGTGGTGAATCGCTGAAGGTATGGAGGACCAGAATTTGAGGTTCTGGATCATGTAATGGGTCACCTACATGAAGTGATGTGGATATTAGGAGAGACCACCTTAATGATCCCACTTTGCATCCATTACTAGATTGAAAGAAGATGTCCATCGTCGGCCAAAATTGGAAGTGATATCCAGTCTAAGCATAGCATTCAAAGCATACTGGGCACAATGGAATACCCTTGTACTGAAGAATGGTGTGTCTCACAGAAACTGGGAATGTAACAATGGGTAACAAACATGCTTACAGTTTGTCATTCCAGAATGCAGAGTTTCCGGCATCTTAAAGGTACTCACAAGACAGCAGCCAGTGGTCACTTTGGAGTTAATAAGACCATGTACAGAGTCCTACTGAAATTATACTGGCTTCGTTGCCAGGAGGATGTTGAGAAATTATGCCAAAATTTCAAAATCTGCACTGCGAGGACAAGACCAAGAACTAAGGTACGAGGTCACGTTCAGAAATATAATTTTGGTGCCTCATTCAAGAGGGTGGTGGAAAATAATGTGGGCTCATTGCCTGTCACATAGAGAGGTAATCAGTATATACTGGTGGCCCAAGATTACTGTACTTTGTGGCTTGAAGCCATTCCCCTCTTAAACTAAGAATAACGTAGTGTTACCGATGCACTCGTAGAGCATATCTTCTCGAGTTTTATGGTGTCACTAGAACTACATTCCGATCAGTGAAGAAATTTTGAAGCTGCTGTGGTCCAGGATATATCCGAGATTTTGGGAATAAAAATATTAGATTTACAGCCTTACACTTTCAGTCGGATCGAATAGTCGAGAGACATAACCATCCTCTTGAGCAGTACCTGTATATAGAACTCGGATAGATCTCGGGAATCTTGTAACAATACGTAGTTTCTCACTTCTGCAGCAGTTACTGAACAAATAATGGCATCTGGAGTGTCAAATAAGCCCTGAGACTTACATTTTCCTGATAATTGCAATTTGAACATCATTGGGAGGTGCTTGTCTGATAAGTGATATTCTATTTTGAGAGTATTTATATAAATGCCTTTACAATTTAATTTATTTTCACTCGCGTTTTCAACATTTAATCCTCAAATAGTCAGATATACATGGTTTTGAGCACATGAAATGTAATTCGTAAGAAAACATGTTGTGAATGACTATGTGCAATGAAATTATTTTCATATACAAAGTTCGCATTTTGGATATTTTAAATTTTGGAAGATGTATAAACGTATTTGAAATTCTCTATATATAAAATACATATAAAATGTTATACTTTGAAGACAAATGCACGTAAAAATTTTTAACAGAGCCTGAATATTTTCTCATGTTCCCTAGAAACATGTCTGGTGGAAATCTTGCGTGACATGCGTCGGCGCTTGCAGAATATATCTTAGAATGATATAACTAGAAAATCTCATCTCCGCGACGGGAATACGACATAAAATATTTTCGCCAAAAAAATTTCCACGGAGCGTTTAAAATTTGTTGTTTACGTGTTTACGCCGAGGAGGGCCAGAAAGTTGGTGCCGCCTGCGCGAAACTTGAGACAATAATGCCCGCCGCCTCACATGTTTTTTAAAACCTCTGGGATGAAGTGGAACTTTTCGCGAGAGGAACAATTCGGGAGAAAATAATGTCCCACTGTCGCCGTAAGTCTTCCCTGCCCCTGCTTGACTCCGCTGGCGCGCTACTTTTATTTATGCGATATATGCGTGGAGACAGAGGATACGTCTCATTCCCGGCTATAAACTCTTCAAGAGACCGACTTTATGAGCGCTTGCCGTCCCGACACGTGGGTCGTATTTCAACTGTGATTATCTCTCAGCGAATTGGAGACGAGGGTGGAAACTGCAGGCACCAGGTCGCATTGCTCCAGATACTCCTTCGTTTCCAGACAAAACTCTTCAACAATATCCCGGCATCTTCGTGTAAAACAACACGAATTTATTTCCCCGAAAAATTTACGAGGTTGTCACTTCTCTTTCATCCAGGGCCTTAAATGTTATTTCTACTATGATCTGTACAAGACATAAAGTGAGAGACCGTTTTATTTACTCATTAATATCTAACACACTGCTCTGTAATAAAACGCTTACACATCAAACGTAGAACCAAATGTATTGGATTTACTTTTCTTATCACAAAAACTACCTATTTTATCTATTTTGCGTCATTATCAGCTAAATGAATATACTTGCATTTTAAAAACTGTTTTAAGCGCATATGACGGGGGAGGAGAAGTATATGTATATAATATATTATATTATATATATATATATACACACACATACAATTATTAAGCTATGATGCTCACCCCAAAAATCTTCCCAAAAGCTGAAAGTATCGACATTTTGATTTCGAATTCGTAAATGGCACTACGGGGCTCATCAGACGCCGTTTGTGTGTGTTCCAAGATGTAATTAATTACTCAATAACGATATCAACTTTGGTTTTTAAATGGGGATATACTAATTTATCCCAATAACATAAAATGTTATTAAGCGGCGAGTTCAGTGACGTGATTATTTTGAAAATCCAACGAGCACTTTTCGACTTGTAAGGATGTGTTCATAGGTGTATGCAATTGCCTGTGGCTATAGGGGGGTAGGTTGCATCATCCGCAGGTGCACACATTTAAGGGTTGGCGGAGGGAGGGAAGGCATCGACGTGCTTTATAAATTGCAACATACGATTTAATGAAAAGTTTCTACTCTTTTGTGGCGTTGGTGTGGACTGTGAAACAAGACATGATTGCTCGGTAAATTAACACTAATAAAGCTACGGACATCAAGTTAAACATGTGTTTTATTTGTCTTTAACATCAATAACACCAACAAACAACCTTCCGCGTGAGTTAGATGCCTGTGTATCTGTATCACTAGCGCGTGCCTCACCTGTGTAGAGCACCCCGCTGGGCATCCCAACGCATGATGCAACCCACCCCGCACCAGCTAATCAAATGCTTACAACTATGTATACTCCCGTATATCTCAAAAAACGCTCACCGGGTTTTCACTGACCTCGCCGCTTAATAACATGTTATGCTATTAAAATAAATGGGTATATTCCCATTAAAAAAATTATATCAATATCTTAGTACATAATCACATCCCGGAACAGACATAGACTGTGTATTATGAGACCCGTAGTACCATTTACGAATTCGAGTGAATGAACTGGGTGAAGCTATTTGGGTGGCTCTTAACAGCGAGGTCTTGAGAGACGATAAGAATGATAAAGATAAGTGTGGAGCAGCCCCGAGAAAACCCGCCGACCAGTGGCATCGTCCGGCACGATTCCCACATGCGAAAATCCTGGAGTGACCTGGCCTGGTATTGAATCCGGTTCGCCATGGTGGGAGGTGAGCCGGCTAACCACTCTAACCGATTAGCCTCCCCGGCCCCTTTACAAATTAGAGAGTTCAATAGTTGGGAAGGTATAGCTCTCTCCCTCTCTCTCTCTCTCTCTCTGTCTCCCCCTCTCTCTGTATATATATATATATATATATATATATATATATATATAAACTTGCTTTATTAATTGATAACAAATTGTGTTCCATATTTCCCATGTGCTTCGTAATTAGGAATGTTCGGTTATGGTTTAACCAAACGAATTGTCAAAATAAAATACATAAATTGTATACAATATTTATTGTGCATAGTAACAAATTAAAACTGCAAAATATTTTCTAAAATATTTTTGAGATGTGCGTATTTTTTAAAGATAATTATAACGGGATGGCTTTTGAAATGTTTCTGACGGCATTATGTTTTTCTTCATTTAAAAATTCTCTAGCGCTATGAATGTTTATCAGCTATGGGAGAGTTTTCTGCATCTCTGCAAATCGCAGACGCCCAGATAAGGAATCCGAAAACTGCATGGAATTTTTGGCTCCATACTTTGTACGTTCATTACCAAGCCTTACGTATGTGGGGTCGCTGCAATAATTCCACGTGCATTCCCCCATTCCCGCAGCCAGGCTCACATTCGACGCGAAAGTCGTATACATCCTATTCGAGTACGAAGTAGACTTAATCGTGCGTGCCCACCTCCGCAGCAATTGATTGATAATCCTTATTTCGTTCGTAACCCTTATTTCGTTTTGCGATGGAAGTGAATAAAGTCTGAAAAACTGTTTGGCACAGAATACATTTCTGGAGAAATGAGAAACTACACAGAGAGAAACACTTGTGATTGTGGCTGCTATCAAATGCGTGATCTCTCGAGGCAGAGATGCATGCTACCCCCGACCTGGCTGTTCACGATAGAATGAGCACTTTTGAAAGCACTGCTTAAGATCTACTTGTACGCACATTGTGTATTCTTCCACCATATGTACAATTAACATTGCCGTGCGTCTGATCACTTTATTCATGCGTCGGTCAAGTGAAAATTTTCAATTATCATATAAGTAAGTGTTTACAAATTTGCTAATTACTTGCATTGTAATCAAACTTGAAATTAAACACGGTAATTTCGTTATTCAAAAATGTTACCTAACACTTTAAATTTAGCGTTAAGATACGGAAGTACATTGCCTCCATCGTTACCCACTTTACTGAGCGCATACCAGTCAGTATGCCGGTTACAATATAGGCAGGTTGGGGCAGTGACATTTTTTAAAATGTTGATTTTAAAAGTTCTTATTTAACAGTGAACATCGTTTAATCATGGTAACCAGGTCTTACAAAGACACTCTGTTGCTACGAACCCGCATTTGGTCTAGAGCACTTAAAATAAACAATTTTATATGTCATACCGTAGTACAACTTCTTCGCCAAATGTAATCGGGATCGGTTAATTGTTTCCCAAGATATAACATAAAAACTTCATTTTCCATGTATGGTTATCTTACAAAGTGGCGGAGAAATAAGGCTCTATGTAAACACATTTGATGGCAAGTTTAAACGTCACACTGCAGTTATCTTTTGTTGTGTGGACATACTTAATTCTCTATAAATATATGCATATTAGGCACACATAAACTGTTTTTCATGGCTTGAGGGCAGATCTAGGCTGCATTTAGTTTTCATATGTGCTTTAAAATTAAAATACAGTGGTTTCATTTGGCGAGGTTGCCACTGTTCACTACCATCATCCATTTTTACAATTCCTTGTCAGTGTAACTTTGTGTTGGTTGGTCATTTATTTAATTTCAGAGTAAAACAAAATATTTTGTTCTTCCTCTAATTTTAGCGTAGTGAATTTTTGGTTGCGGCATCTTAGAGGCTTTGTTATCATTAACCCTTCAACAGTATGTTTCCATTACAGGAATATAAGACTTCGTAAATGTTTAAATTATGTAACTTTGTCACAACATTGTTAACGTTACAACAACATAAACGAATAAAGAAATGTCTTAGTAGTAATGTTTTGTTGCAATAACATTAGACTGTTTTCTGCGTACAGACACGGGATCCACTGTGCCGTTTGCCTTTGAACCCTAGGCATCGTGCGGCAATCCATCAATGTTGCCAGGAACGTTGACGTTGGACACAGGAATAGCGACGCATTGTGGTATCAGATGAATCCCGCTTTAATCTAACTGCAGATGATGGTCACGGTAGAGTTTGGCGCCATAGCAGACAAAGTAACGATCCTGCACTAACTCGTGAATGCCATACGTCCTGGACGCCAGGTGTTATAGTAGGGTGTGCACAGCTATATGTCAATAAGCTCATTTTCTTCCATTTTCACGCAGCGTACACTAGGTTATGGTGAAACAAGATAATGCTCATTCCCACTGATACAACCCGCACTACCCAGCAGTCTCTACAAGATGAAGATACGATCTATTGGCTTGCCAAGACTCCAGATTCGTCCCATATTAAACACGTATGGGATATGACGGGGCGACGTTTGCACCACTGTCAAGCACCTGACCAAACACTGCCAGATCTATGCGTGCAGTTGCAGAATGCATGGTGGCATGTGCCTCAGGACACTATCCGCCAATTCTATGGTGGAATGCCTCGTTGCATCTCTGCCTGCATAGTTGCGAGAGAAGTCTCTATCCTATATTGAACGCATAATTAACGGATACTAAACAATGTGACTTATATGCATGAAAGACTAACCGCCACTGATTTGTACCATCATCTGCCAGCCCGAGATGGTTTAATAAAGTTTCACGTAAGGAAATAAGATGTAGCGGTTTCTATATCCAGCAGTGGAACGTGTGTGGTCGCCCAAGGCGTTTCGGGATTAATTTTCTTTGCAAGGAGTGTAAGTGACACGGTGTTGCACCGCAAGGTTGAAATAAACACGGATTCAGAATCTCTTGTACAGAGTCAATAGTCAGGCACTGAGGTGACGGATAGTCCCCGGTATTTGCTCCTCGCCGTACGCCTCGCCGATCCAAGGAAGACAGATGAGAAATGGTGTCTTCCTCCACGTGGAACTTCGTGTTCGTGTCACGCCTGGAGTCCTGTTGGAAGGTGTGGAGGGCGTGATCATTCCAACGTGCACTCGCGCGGCGCCCCTGGTCTGTGACGTCATCGAATAACCCCTTGCCAGCAGTGGAAAGTAAAGCTCTAATTCCCGGCGTAGTCGAAGAAGTAATTCCAAAGATCTGCGGGAACGAAATGCCTGCCTGCCTCCCCTCTCCACCCATAGCGTGGATTGTGAGCCGCTCGTGAGTGCCTCACTACCCCGTCGTGTAATTGCACCGCCTGGTATAACCCCGTGCGCAAAACACCCCCAGCCGTGCGGACCACGCACGCCTTGGCGTGGCGGGGAGGGGACTGCTGTTTTCTAGCTCGCGTGACTTCTGCAAAGCGAGAAACGTAATTCGACACAGGTTTGGCTTAGAGGCAACACCGCCCTCGCCTCCATTGCCCCCATAACCCAGCCCTCATAACAACGCCGCTGTGTTTTTATTGTTATGGTTCTGCGATGAAATAGGTCACTTCAGTCCAGAGGCTGTAATTTTGCGAATTGCTGCCGTTCGATCGGATCCGCGGTGTGTGCCTTGTCCCAATCCGTTATGCGACGTGGACAGATTATGATCCCCGCATTCCGCAGCCACGGAACGACGAGTAACGCAGTTCATAGCTCCTATTTCTGTTCCAGAGGACGTTCATATTGTCTAGTTTACAGCTGTCGTCTATTTTTGTCGTCATTGATAGAGTTCGTGCGGGAGGTAATGGCGTCTTTACATGCGAAACTTTAGATAATCACTTTGGTTGATTCATCGATATTAAAATTGTTAGTTGAAAGGAGGTTTGTTTAGACGTTAAGTGAAATAATCATTTTATTGCAAAATGGCGGCAACTGAGAAATTTTAACGGATGATAGAATGAAGGTAATTTATAGAAAATAAGTAAAATAATAAATCGCGCCGTAGGAGTGTTAAAGCGTGGGTCAATAGACGCAATACATTAGGAGCTTCGGCAAAGATTTGAAGATAAAGGGCTACACAATATAAGGAGTTCTTCAGTATTAATTTACACATGACTGAAGTCCAGTTTGAAAAGTTGCTAACAAATCTTGCGCCTCCAATCACAAAACCAAACACAACTATGAGAGAATGTTTTATTCCGAGATTGAAATTGCAAATCACACTGAGATGTTTAGCAGCAGGTGATTGTGTTGGGTCACTTGAAGCTTTTCATCGTGTACCTAGATGCTATATTTTTAAATTATTATTTTTAGTTCCCTCTGATATCTATAACACGCTTCAATATTTTATATGGGTAAGCTGCAGTTATTATATATAATTACATTGTTTTTAATAATAAAACTAAAAATTTTATTAAAAGCGAACATATTTAAAAATATTAATGAATTGCTAAAAATTCCAATTTTCGCAATTCTTTGTAAATTCTTGGTAGACTATATCAGACAATATTGCTTATGAAAATATATCACTTTCATTTGTCTCTTCTTGAAGGGAATATTGTGTCAACAATACATGTCCTTCTTGAGTGCAGTCAGATGTATTGTTTCAAAGGAGTGAAACTCATGTGATGGTAAATGATGAAATTAGCTGGGAAACGCGCATTTTATTATCGTCTGCTGAAGTGAACCCGCGAAGCATTTGGTATTGATGCAAATGCTCTTGAGACACGAATCCTTTAAAATTTTCTTGGCTTATTAAAACACTGTTAACAGGCATATTTTTGAGTTCCACAAGGAGACTCTTTCATAAAAGATAATACTTGTTTTCTGTGTTTGCATTTTCTCTTGGCGGTTTGTTTAATTTTTCAATTGCTCTTTTAGAGACTGTGGTCTAAAAAAATGATAGCTTTCTTGACGCAGGACCTCTTGTTTATGTCTCACGTGCCTGGGAACGTTCAATTCCATCTTAATCTGCTACATGTGACTGTGTAAATTCGTCACGCCTCGAAGTACTATAGCAGCGTCGGTGTAACTTAGGACTTGGAAGCTCTGCTAATGTCGGGCCACTTCTCCCCAGGAAACGTATTAATTGGTCGACGGTGGCACGGCGGGTGGGAGGGAGTACCTGCAGCCTCGTCTGCCCACCTGCCAGCTACCTGTGATGGACGTGGTTGGTGCTTTGCGAGTCATTCTATCTCTCTCTCTCGCTTTCACTTTTGCAGGCGGGGCCAAGTCCGCTCTTAGGCCAGCGCGACTATAGTTTTTCCGGGATGTCGTGGCTAGTAGTTTCTTGGTTAAAACCTTCCAAATTAATATCCTTTTTGTATTATCTTTCCGGTTGTTGGTACTTGAGATTATTAACATTTACCGTTAAGCACTTAAATTGTTCAATTTATTTAGACGGCCGCGTAACTCTATGCCTATTCATTGTCATACGCAAAGAGTTGATGATGAAATGCTCGCGCATGCAACTGTCACCCTTAGTGCTTTCTGGCACACAAGCGCCCAGTGGTGGATTTACAATAAACAACATAGGCCCTGAGCATAGGACATAACAGTAGAACGTTATAAACAATCAAGACACTTGTACGTAATTGAATCACAATTACACACTCATGTATTTTTTTTAGTCAATAAAATTTTGCCACGAGTCCGACGTTAGTTGGTAGTGTTGGTTTATAATCTTTGGCTGTTTTGGAATACATAAAATTGATTATACTGACAGATTAACTGTGATATTGTGTTGAAAATGGGCAGTGATTTAAAAGAATTTGCATGTTTACATGTCTTAAAATTTTTGCTTTTCCGTTAGTAAAAATTTGCTTAACGAAACTTTCTGATAGCCCGCTGTTGCATATTCTTTCCTCTAAACGTTTGTCCTATATCAATTCTTTCTTTCTGTAGCATAAACATGTTCCTTCATTTTTACAGCTTAATAAACAACTTCTTCGAAAATGTTCTGCTCTGCTCGGATTGTCTGTTGCTTTATGCGGGAGCATAAGAAATTAATAATAACTATTCCCTTCATGTATTATGCCAGGTCCTCTCGTGCACACGACATGTTATAG
Organism: Clitarchus hookeri; assembly: GCA_002778355.1. Taxonomy (NCBI): domain Eukaryota; kingdom Metazoa; phylum Arthropoda; class Insecta; order Phasmatodea; family Phasmatidae; genus Clitarchus; species Clitarchus hookeri. The sequence continues at coordinate 90,915 of NQII01001161.1, forward strand.
CGGAGTTGTGAAACAATAAGTTCGTGATCATAGCGGCTAATTCTTGTGTACACGACCTATGTTCTATGGTTACAGATGTTTTGCCTTCAAATGTGAACGCAGGTTGACACATCGAAATAGTGTCGCGCAGGATCAAGGAGAAGTGTAAAGGCTTGACTTGAGCTCTTTTGCAGAAATTCAGTTTTCGCGTCATAATTTCAGATTCATAGTAATCACTGACAATGTACGTTTATAGAAAATCTACATTTCACGAGGTGTTTAATATTTTTGTTCTCAATTTTTACTCTGTGATATTTGCTAGTTGTAAAATGTCAAGAACACATTTATATTTTATCAGTAAGTTTCTCTCTTTTAGTAAGCAGGATATACCACTCAAAGAAAATTAAATACAAAGATATTGAACAAGTAGTACATAATAAATTTTTCTATAATAAAACATTTCCAGTAATACGTCTGGCAATTATGACATGAAAACGAAGAAGTTCT